>PVIR01014249.1:0-40635 GCA_004026965.1 Petromus typicus | reverse complement strand
CTCCAGTGGACCTTTCTATGCTCTGTATCCAGAACTCTGCTAACCCCATCAGCAGATTGCTTTAGTGAGCATACACCCTTAATCCATATTCACACACCCCAGATCCAGTCACCTCCACAACCCCACCCACGAGTGGGGGTAGCGTTGAGGTACAAGTCATAACAATGCCTTGAATAAAGACACAACAAAGAAAGAAAACTATAGGCCTATATTCGTGGTGAACATGGATGCAAAAATCCCCAATAAAATTCTTGCAATCAGAATTCAATGACACATTGAAAGATCATACACCACAATCAAGTTGGTTTAATTCCAGGAATGCAAGGATGCCTTAATATGTGCAAATAATAAACATAAAACATCACATAAATAACATCAGAGACGAAGCCACCCGATCACCTCAGGAGATGTGCAAAAGCCTTTGACAGAATCCAGCATTCCTCGACGAAAGCCCTGGAGAACCCAGATGAAGCGTGATGGGCGCACGGACCTGCAGCCTGCTACATTCTGGATAGGGAAGGCCTGAAAGCTCTGAGCTGAGGCTGACTGTCGCCCTCCCATCAACAGAGCCCTTGAGACTGCAGCCAGAGCAGTGAGGCCAAAGAAAGAAAGAAAAGAGACACGAACAGGAATGGACGAGATCGAATGACCCACGCCTGCAGACGAGGTAACTGCAGGAGCCTCAAGACTCCAGGTCCGATGAACCCGGCAGAGCGCTACATACAAAATCCATAGCTTTTCTGAAACACCAGCAATGAACACGTTAGGAAAGAAATCCACACAAGTTCCACTCACAGCAGCTTTGGAAAATTAAATGCCTAGGAATCAACCTAACCCAGAGGCGAAAACTTTGTCTATAGGAAAATTACAGAACATTAAAGAAAAAACAGCTGAAGACAGCACTAAAAGATAGAAAGACCACTCATGCTCACTTATCAGCAGTTAACATCAAAATGAAAAGTGATCTACAGACTTAATGCGATCCCCATCAAAATGTCCGTTCTTCAAAGAACTAGAAAAAAAACCCTAAAATTCATATGGAAGCTCAAAAGACCCATTATCACCAAAGCAATCCTCAAAAAGAACAAATCAATAGCTTAAGCTCTGCAAGTGCTGGTCCTGGTCCCCCAGACCAGAAGCAAACTTGTATAACTATGGCTATCTGATTCTTGGTAAAGAGCCAGGGATTTCATTCAGAGGTACCATGCCTGGCTTGCACACTCAAGGTCCTGAGTTTAACCCCTCGTACCAGAAAAAAAAATGGCACATTGATTCTTGGCAAAGGTGGCAAAAACTTACATTGAAGAAAAGACAGACTTTTTAACACTTAGTGCTGGGGAAATGGGTGTCCATATATAGATACTTGAAATGAGACCCCATATCATCCTGCACAAAAAATAACAAGTGTCCATATGTAGATACTTGAAATGAGACCCCATATCATCCTGCACAAAAAATAACAAAAAATCCAGCTCCTGACAGGACTTCAGTCCACAGCAAATAATAACAAGCAGAATGGGCTTGTGTCGCATTACAGACTGCACAGCAAGGGACCCATAGAGCAGGAGGGGACCACTCCCAGCTACTCTTCCAACACAGAATGCCCAACTGTGCAAAAACAACCAAAATGAAGTAAATAAAGTCCAACTAAAGGACAAACGGAGTAAGCAACACAGGCACAAGAACGGGAAAAACGCTTCTCAAAGGTCGCACTGCGGGTTCAGGCAGACCCGGTGACCGTGGGCCCGTGGCAGCCGTGCTGAGCCGAGTCCTCCCGGTGCCACAGCAGAGCTGGAGGAGGCGCGGGCCAGGGGAGGCCGCGTTGGGTGTGGCTGTCACCGGGGCTTCAGGACAGGGGTGCTGTGTGCAGGGGTCACGGTACCCTCCGCGGGTGTGGCCCGGACATCAGGAGGGCACGGGTTCAAACCCTGATGCCACTCTGGGTGCTGTCAGGCAGTTGACTTCATTTCTTTAAACATCAGTTGCTTTTTCATCTGTAAAACAGAAAACAGAGCCCCTACTCCATAGACAGTCCTGTAGATGGGTGGCGTAAAGTGGGACCTGGGAGGCGCACAGCTGTGGGTCCGCCTGCACCTCCTCCTGTCCAGTGTGCAGGGGTCCTGGGTGCTGGGAGCCCCCGGTTTTGCCTTAGCGCCCGCAGAGTCACAGCAGGACCGCCCAACATGACACGACCGTGACCAGAGCAGAACGCAGCACCCGTCCTGCACCCTGGCCGTGACAGGGCCGCACGCTGGAGGGGACCCCAGGGCTATCCTGCTCTGCACGTCCAGCACACACGGTCCCCACCAGTCCCGCCTCTCCTGCTCCCGCTGTGCCCAGTGGCAACTCCTGCAAGACTCCAGTGCCTGGAGGGGCTCCGAGAGGAGCTGCGCGAGGACCAGCAGGCTGCCTTCTTGCACACACCCCACCGAGGGAGGGACGCTGGTCAGCAGAACTGGGTTTTCATTGCGACCCGAATGTGTTCGTCAACCTCATTTTGAAAAGACAGCAGCAGGGAGATGGCCACGTCCCGGGGAGGCACCGTCCTCCGAATTCAGCCCAGCAGACCCTGGTCCCCCAGACCAGACGTCCAGCCAGGTGGCTGGATGTGAAGTGTCACCCTCACCTTGGACAGCCTGAAAATAAAATGGTTGATTGGTGGCCGCCACCACAGGCCTCAGAGCTGAAGGAGTATCTTGTGGATGTTGTGAGCCTTTAGCCTAAAACTTCACAGAGACACGGGGCTGTCCTAGACAGGGCCCAGGCGGCTCAGGGCAGCCCCGCGGGCTGCTGTTCTGAGGTATTCGGACCACCAGCCGTAGCCCTGCTTCCCAGCACCGTAATCACACGACTTTGCAGTCTGCTTCCCGGCCCCCATATTTGGCAACTCCACAGCATCTGTCAAAACAAATTAGCACTTTGGGTGGGAGAAATATATTTTTATGAAAGCAGCAAATGTGTCAGTCTTGGACAGAAGCTGAAATCTGATTTATTGGTTTGTTTTCTTGTGTTTCAGGCCCAATAGGCAGAAGCTCTTAAAGGATTTGCCACCCACATCACCAGCGCGCTTGCAAATATGTAAAACACATTCAAATTCCGCCAGAAAGAGTCACTAATTATGATATGTATTTGCATATGTTTAATCACATATATCTTATTTCCGTTTGCTGTTTCTGTGAGCCCTCGCTCCGGGGAGGGGTGCCGAGCGCCTGAGCTGCGAGGGCTCTGCGAAGTTCTCTGGAGGAACTGTTCACCGCCTAGCTGTTAGTTTTCTCCGTTATCTTTCCCAGTGAAATTTGAAATTTACAATATTTAAATGATGTGTGTGAAATTATATGACTCTATTATGTCATAATATTACACATCCCAAAATATTGGTAAAGGGCCCCCTTCCTCATCACCCCACCCCAAAGAGCAGCACGTTACTGAGAAAATAATGGTTACCCTTTAAAATCAGATTGGCATTTCCTTTTTCTCCAAATCTAGAATTAATACGCATTTTTTCATCATTAGTGTAATGTTCAAGATGATACTTTTGTTCTTTTGCCTGTTGAACTGTTGCGGCTGCGAGTAACCCTTCAAATTGTTTGCTTCATTCAACCATTCTTTCCTGAATAATTCATTAGGCATTATTATCCAAGCGTGGAACCCCTCATTTAGCACTGTGATCTTTTCCTTATGTGTAGCTGACAGGCAATCAAAGTTTTTATCAGTGCAGAAAATTTGCAATTCAGAAATGTAGTTGCAGCAATTAGTAGCTATCAGGTAGCCGGGGAAGGACAGCTTCATAAAAAGCCAGACTGGAATGAGACCGGCCGACGCTGCGCAAAAGTAATGGGTGAAACTAACCAGCTGTTTCTGAATTTACCAAATGGAACATTCCCTTCTCCTCCGAGTGGAGGCTTTAATTAACGTGGAGTTCTGTGGCTTCCCAGCGGGGGTGGGGAGTGAGCGGGGCCCCGTCATTCGCCCGCGCCCCCCAGAGGAAGGCAGTGCCCTTCAAAGTGGTCCCGGGGCTCAGGCACAGGTGAGGGTGTGCCAGCTGGGGCAGGGCGCAGGGGATGTGAGGCAGATGCCAGGTCTGACGGGCAACCCTGGGGCTCAGTGTGGTCCTGGGCTCTGTCCCTGGTGCAGGGACAGAGACTTTGGGATTTGAATGCACCCTCTGCTGCGCCACACCCACTCAGGGTCCTGCTCTCACTCAAGGCTGGCCCAGGACCCAGGCAGCTGGGATGTCCTTCTGTCTGCCCTGCCACTTCTCAGCTGTGCTCGCCTCCCCCATGTCCAGGTGCCCCTGGGTTGTGGCCCGTCCTGTGCTCATGCAGGCACAGGAGGACCCGTGTCCACAGCTCCTGTCCTCCCGTGCTCCCTGCAGGGACCTCAGATATGTCACAGCGGACACATTCTGCAGAGAGGTGCAGACCAGGGCACCTGCTGGCCAGGCCTGAGGTATCCAGGAGCCTGTCCAGGACATGGGGAGGTACACTGAGAAAGAGGGCCCTGACCACCAGCTCCTGCCTCCCCAACATAGCCATGGTGTCTTCAGGCTGCTCCTCAGAGCTAGCAGGAGCCAGTACTAAGAAAGGAGTCCACTGAGGTCAGTGGGGGGGCCCCCGGATCCAGACCCCAGGGTGCCACCCAGCGTCTCAGTGTCACCTGGCCCACAGGCTGCTCCAGAGAGCTGCCCCGCCCAGCGCTAAGCGTGCACACCTCAAGGAGTAGCTGCCACTGAGGAAAACCATGACACAGCCTCTTGGGTCTTTATTTTCTCCCCTGCAAATGTAACTTCCCCCATTGCAGATCGGAGAGACTGAAATCCAGGGCTGCGGTGCAGTTTAGTGGCAGAATGCAGGTGTTTTAATGTGTAGGGCCCTGGGCCTGATCCCCAATATCAATGTTCCCTCAAGCAATGAGGGAGAAGCGGAAGGAGCTGGCCTGGGTCAGCGGGACACTGCGCGAGTCACTGTCATGGCAAGGCCAGTGCTTGCTGAGGGCCCAGAGGCCAGGGGCAGCTCCCAGGCGCCATGCTGGCTTTAAACCTGCCTCCATCCCTAGTGTGCTCTGTGCACGTGGACAAGGACCTTGGCTCCCCGCCTCGGTGTCTCGCCTCTGAAACAGCGACCCTAACTGCACCTGCCTCTGGGAGCTTCCCTGATGATTAATAACGCATAAAACCCTTCGGACGGTGTCCAGCATGAAAAGCGCGGAGTAAGTTTTCACTGCATTGTAAACATTACCACATCGTCAGAGCAGCGTGGGATGTGGGACAGCAAGCTTTGGACAAAGACGCATCGAATGATGGGTGAAGCCCTAGGTATCTGCTCTGCTAAAAGAACTCCAGGCCACAGGGATTTGGCCAAAGCTAGAAGCCTGCATACCTCTGGCCTCCCGGACACGGCCTCACGCATCTCCTCTCGGGGTCAGCGTCTTAGAGTGCTGGGCAATAGGACCCAAGCACCTTGCCTGTTTGCCCTCAGTCCTAGCCTGGCAGAACCCCATCTATCTTGGTGGAGAGGGGCTGGGCTTCCTGCCCGGGACTGTGGTCTGGTTTCTGGACTCACCTGGACCTTGGGCAGGTCAGTATCTTTCCCTGCACACCAAGGCTGAGGGCAGCTGAGCTCTGCTTTCCTCCTGCCGATGTTCAGCACGCAGTGAGCTCATCGCCGCACTCCCTGGGCTCTCCAGACAGCTCTAGGCTCCCCGGGGGGCATCACAGGACACCTCAGCTGGACAACTGCTATATCGTATTGTCCAAGGCCTGGCTTCCCCGTGCACTCTGGTCCTCAGGAGAATAATGTTTCTGGCATTTAATGCAGGTGTTTACTTTGGCCTATATGTTCATTGTCAGTCCCCAACATAGACATTACCTCACTCAAAGGACATCACCCAGCCACCTGAGCAGGAGCACGGCGCACCGGAACCCAGGACCCTCGAGGATGTCTGTGCACATTGGAGCCAGTCTCCTCAAGACGGGCTATGCTGGCCATGTCCAGCTCTGTCCCACTACTGCTGTGTGAACCATTGTGGCCTCTCTACTAATGACTATAAGAAAAATAAAAGTTAACCGTCTCTGTGCAAAGAAAGCTGCCGCCCTGACCAGTGCTGTGGCTTCAAGCTGCTCACCTGCACACTCAGGCCAGGGAAAGAAAAGTGGCACAGATGCCAGTGACGGCCCAGAATAGCAAGCGTTCACCACACCCAACGCGTCAGAAACTATGCACAATGATCGTTTAGCCCTCGCAATATCCTTAAACCCTGAGATGCCTCTACCATCTCACCTGACGTATGGGGAAGCCGAGGCACAGGAAGGTGCCTCTGAAAGCTGTGACGTAGCAGGACTGAAACGTGAGCCCAGACAGCTGAGCGCCACACCTGCACTCAGTCACCACTCCACTCACTTCCTGTTGGCCACTTTCTTTCTTTCTTTCTTTCTTTTTTTTTTTTAGGTTTTTTGAGACAGGGTCTCACTTCGTGGTTCAGGCTGGCCCCAAGCTCAGCCTCAAACTCACATCACGATCCTCCTGCCTCTGCCTCCCGAGTGCTGGGATTACAGGCGTGAGCCACCACGCCCGGCACTGTGGTATGTGGTACTGGTTGCTGCTGGGTGTGGGTCTCCACACCCAGTATTGTTATGTGGTTACCAGGGAATCGAACCCAGGTCCTTGCGCCTGCAAGACAGGCGCTGGAACCACTGAGCTAACTCCCCGGCCCTGGCCACTTTCTATTTTTAGTTTTTTTTTTTTTCTAAAATCAACTGGCTACTCACAGAAAGCTGTTTAAATTATTGCTTACACAGTAAACTATTATGTGGTTGTGAAAAGAGTGAGGCTGACCAATAGGGGCTCTCATGGGAAGAATTCTGAGACACATCAACAGGTATGGAACGGTGTATCCAGTATACACACGTCTGTGTCATTACAAACATGTAGTGTGGCCAGGAATGCGCCTGCATGGAATTTGACAACGTGTGATTGTGGTCACCTCTGACAGATAGGATGGGAAAAGACAAATACAGGAGTTTTGCTTCCACTCTTCCCTCTCTGAACCTTTTCAGTATTTTTACTATCAGTCAATAGTAAAAATTGTGGCTAGAAAAACTGCGATTGGATCATCAATAGTACCCATTAGGAACAGTACTGTTGAAAAATAAAAGTGTTGGCAAGGAGGTAGAGAACTTGGAACTCTTGTGTACTGTTAGTGAATGTGTGCGGTCACTGTGGAAAAGTATGATGGCTCCCAAAAATGAGAAATTGGACATATTGCAGCAATTCCACTTTAGGGTATGTACCCCACAAACCAAAGTGGGTGGGGTCTGGAAGAAATAGCTGGCTGTGTCCAGTACGGTGGCTACACGCTCAAGAGCGGAGAGCCAACAGTGGGAGGACCCGCTGGGAGGTGCAAGAAGTGTCCGTGCTACTGAGCACAGGATCTGACGCTTGCTGTGGTGTGGACGGCCTCGAGGACATGAAGAGAAGCAAATGGTCACGAGAAGACACCCACCTATGGAGGCACCTACAGTGCTCAAAGTCAGGGAGCCATCGAGGGGCTGGTAGTGCCACAAAATAAGGAGGGGACGTTCACTTTGGAGCACATTCTTAGTTCACAGTCAGCTGTCTCCAAAGAAAGGCCTGGTGGAGGAGTCTGGTGGAGGAGAACTGCCCACAACATGGCTGACAGGAAGCAGGAAGAGGGGCAGGAGCTGGGTAGGGAGATGAACCTCCCAGGCCACACTCACTGGTCACCTCCTCACTGGTCACCTGCTCCAATCAGACCCTGCCTGCCGGCTGCACGTTTGCCCTGAGCCCCAGATCCTCTCAAAGCCCGTGGTGAACTCGGGAGCTTGGGGGGACATCTAGACACGCACTATAACGTATGGTAGATGACGTGAACGTAGAAGAGAGACTTCTCAGACAAGAGGCAGAGAAGAAGGCGAGCCAAGGGGAAGGAGAGGTAAGGCTGAAACCCAGGATTTTAGAACACCAGAAGACATAATGAAAAGAAAAAACAAAAGACACTTAAAATGGCTAAGTGCAAGTGTACTGTGTGTATTTTACTGTAATTTACAAAGTAGAGGTTTTGTTTTTAGGGAGAGACACAGCATGTTTGTAACCACTATTCCCTAAATGTTTAATTGTACCCCCCGGAGCCCACTCGCTCCCTCCAACCCACTCAGAAAAATTACAGCAAGATCCAGAAATGGCGAATCCAGGTTTCCGTTAGGAGAAAACTCACCCTGTGCCTGTGCCGCGCTCGTGCCCGGGGTCTCCTCCCATCCTGTGTAGAGGTCACAGACACACCCTCTCTGTGGGGGAGGCCGAGGAGCAGCTGTTCCCGCCTGAGGAGGGATCACACCTGTCCTTGGGCTCCAAACTCTCAGAGCAAGAGGGCTGGGCAAGGGGCAGCAGGCAGGCCAGGCCGGGACGAGAGCACTTCCCATGGTCTGTGGGTCTGTGTCCCAGGGCGGCCACATCTCCGCCTTCCCAACGCCTGTGGGGCTTCACTTGCTGAATTATCAGCCTTTATCTCTGCAACTACGTTAAAAAATAAAAACCAACTATCCTCTGCTGTCATGATTTTAACCAAAGAATTGCTCCCTAAATGATGCCAACCTGGTCAGACTTTCACAGGTACCGCACTGCCGTTTTCCCCTCTCAGGACTGCCCACCGGGGTTTAGGGACAGGACCAACATCACGGACAGGTATTCACGTTTTTGCTTCTGATCTCGAGTAAAGAAAGCAACAACGCATGTGAACAAATTTCAGTGACTGGCAAGGTCAAGGTTGTCCCAAGGAAGTCTAAAGTTCTTCAAAGGAAGTCGATGCCTTAGTCACCAGAAACTGCTAGCTTGCGGCTGCAGGACAAGTGCAGTGAAGGGTGCGAGCAGAATTAAGGTCACTGGTCCTCTGATCTCAAAATACAGAGCATATCCTGGTGGCTGAGGTGGCCCAGGGTCCCTGCGAAGGACTTTTACTGGGTGGGAAGTTGGAACCGGGGGTTCACAGCCGGCCTCAGCCGCCATCACCGGCCGTGGTGATGGAAGGCAGCCCGGCCGTGGAAAGGGCCTCCCCAGGGCCTCCAGAGGAGCCGCCCACGCCTCGCCCCAGCCCGGCGACCTGCGGAATCCTGAGGTGATGCATTTGCGCTGGTCAAGCCACGGGGCTTGGGGCTGTTTGTTACGCAGCCCCGGGAAATGCGGCCCCTCTGCTCTCGGAGGGCTCAGTTAGCACAGGGAGGAGAGTCCTCCTGATGTGCCGGAACCGTGATCACCGCACCCCCTGTGCACGTGCTTGGGACACTTGCGACAGCTTCCAGAGTCCCCCAGAGCAGCAGCACGTTCTAAACCGCTTCCCTGAGAGGCAGGGGAGAGTCGGGTGGGGCTCCCGACAGGCCCGCGCCACCGCTGCTCTCTCTTCTGTCTGCCCGAGCATGGACCCGTCTCAGCATGCGGGCACGGTGGAGTGTGGCTGCTCCTGCTCAGCTGCTGGGCTGGCCACGCTGACAAAGCAGGAGCCAGGACCCGGACCTCTCATCAGCACGACACTGCGCCTGTCCGAGTGCTGGTCAGCCATCCCCGCCTCAGCCTCCCAGCGTGCTGGGACGACTGGCGTGCGCAGCCACAGCACACCCAGTTTAGAGCTCTTTTTGATTAGTTCTTTTTGATTAGCTCAGTTGTAGCGCACGTGTGCAGTGTGCAATGTTTTCATTCCTTGTGGAAAGCGGGCACATTATAGAATCTATCTTCATCCCCTTCTCACCGCCGGGGCCTGAGACCTTTCTCTTTCTTTGGTCCGTGCTCGCGGTAGAAAATGTTCGCATGCCTCCCATGAGGGCGGTCATCCAAGCAGCACGTCTCAGTGCCTTCCCTCATCCTCTTGCAGCCCCCCCCCACTTTTCATTCCCTTCCCCTTTGAGAGTGACCTGTCTCCCGACTATCAGTTATCTTTTATCTTACTATTTATTTACACTTTGGATTTTTCATATAAGAACAATCAAGTAATATTTACGCTTGTGTGTCTGATTTATTTCGTTTAACATGATCTCAGTGCATTCCTTTCCCACAAATGACTCCAGTATATTCTTTATGGCAGAGTAGTCCTTGTATACACTCGTGTCTGGATGTCCCCCAGAGCCTCATGTCCCCGAGGGTGGGGCTTTCCAGAGGTGGCGGGTTCTTGGGTGTGTGACGTGGGATCTACGGTGAGGGGCTGCTAACTTAGTCTACTGGCTGGCTTGGCACAGCCCCGGGAGTGGGTCACTGGGCCCGGATGTGAGTGCTGCCTGCCGCACGGGCGTGTAGCCCGGACGGAGCAGAAGGGACAGAAAGAGGCTGCTGAGGCTGCTGGTCACTGCTGCTGCTTCTCCACCACTTCGCTGCCTTCTATATATATATATATATATATATATATACACACTATATATATATACCATATATGTGTGTGTAATACATTTAAAATATATATATATATATATATATATATATACACACCTATATATCATTATATATATCTCAGATTTTCTTCATCTGTTCTTCTGTTGATAGACATATAGGGCACTTCCAAGAGTTAGCTATTATAAACCTGCTGCTACAAACATAGCCGAGCTATGCATCAGTGCAGCATAATATCTTTGACTTTCTCAGGCAGATATCTAGAAGGGGAAGAGCTGGATCAAAGGGAATTTCTGTTTTTAACTTTTTGAGAAATCCTGATCTCCACAGCGGGCCTGGTTTACATCCCCACCGACAGCAGCGTAGGCCTCACCAGCGCTTCTTATCACTGGCCTCTTGATAACGGCCGTTCTTTCTGGGCTAAGATGGAATCTCAATGTTGTTCTATTTGCTTATTTGCTCTTCTCTAACAGCAGCAATGTATTTATTAGTTGTTCTGTACTTCTTCATGTCATTGGACTATTTATTGACTGAATCTTGTGTTGGGGATTTCTATATTTTGGATTCTTCATATACATTCATATATATTCTGAGAAATAAGCAGCATTTTTTTCATACTCTGTAGGTGTTCTTTTCATTCTGTTAATTGTTTCTTTGGCTCTGCAGAAGCTTTTTAATTTGTCATGGTCCCATTTGTTGATTCTCAAAACTATTTCCTGTGTGACCAGGGTTTTGTTCAGAGTCCTCGTCCAGGCCGACGACTTAGTTTTACCCCTCTTGTCTTACACCACGTTAGCGTTTCTGTTTTAACATTTGTTCTTTGGTCCATTTGGATTTTAGCTTAGTACACGGTACGAGATATGAGTCTAGTCTCAGCCTTACGCATGTGGAAGATGTTCAGAGACAGTCTTTCCTGCAGTGTGTGTTTTGGGCCCTGTCAAAGATCACAGGTGAATGCAGTTTATAGTCTTTGCAGATACCAGGGCCTCCTGTGGTAGTAGAATCATGCCCCCCACTACCACCCCCTCAAAAGTGGTAGTGTCACAAACTTATAAAAACAAATTGAAAAGTACTATTTTCAGTTGCGGAGCATTTCTCAAGAAGTTCCTTTTCTGAGATATTTTCTTAAACTTTCGTCCATTGACTATTTATGCGCCTGCCGTGCACCAGCAAGGAGGCGCCATTGGCTGTCATTTGTCCCCACAGCGCCGTTCACGCCTGTGACAGGTCAGGAGACCAAGGCAGAGGTGGGAAGGGAACTAACTGCTCCATCGGACAGTGAATCAGTGGCAGACACGTGCAGGGTCTCCGTGGCTCCACAGTAAGCTGGACGCGGCCTTGCGCTCCAAACCCGAGCCTTCCAGCTGAAACCAGGAAAGCTCTGTGGACTTCACAGCAGGCCGACTCCCAGCTGGGCTCTCCTGCTGCCCACACGCAGCTATCCGAGTCTCGGGCCTGACCGCGCGTTCTCCTCACAGCTCCCTCAGAGCTGTTTATTGACTGCCGGGGCTTGAAGCACCGTGGGGAATGGCTACCAAAACACATCAGCTGGGAGGCGTAGCTCCGTCTCACCTGTGCAGGTGGCCAGGCCAAGTCTGAGGGGACCCAGGCCCCGCCCACTGCTCCCGCCTCTTTGTCTGGCACCTGACTGCACACACAGCCACGCTGTGGAGAACGATGTTGGCTGGAGGCTAGGGTGACCACGCTGGACCCCGGGTATGGAGAGAGATTCCTGTGACCTCAGGACTCCAACCCCACGTGAGCCAGATGTCGGGCAGGCTGGCTGTCACCGAGACATAACCAAACCGTACAAAACCTCCTCGGTGATCTCCTGCAGCTGGGCTGAGGAAGACACATGCACCCACGGGTCACCTAGGAGGTTTCAGTTGATGGCTGACCTTGGTAAAGGCAGCCTGTGACCTTGGCAGCCCGTGCCCACCCTCCCTTCTCTGGGCAGCATCACTGGGGTCATTACCTGCAAGTCTGATCCCAGGACAGGCTGCTGGACTCTGTCCAGAGAGGTGAGGTGGGGCTGCTGCGAGGTCGCTCCTGCCCCACGCGGCCCAGGCGGTCTATGGACAGAGGGGGAGCCAGGAGACACCTTCCACTCTGTGTGGGCCGCCCCATGCAGGGACAGACGGGCCTCCTGGGCATGCTCCAGAGCCCTCACCCTCCAGGGACAAAGCAGCTCTCTGGCTCTTCTGCAGCGACAGGACAGCGGCTGGTACCTGCTGGTGCTCTCCCAGGCCCTCTTGGCTGCCCCGGCCCTCCTGGCCCTCTGAACATGGTCATCTTGTAACGTCTATTCCACAGGGAGGAAAGAAGAGCAGAGAGGTTGCGTCACCCACCTGGGACTGCACAGCTCCTCAGTGATGAAGCTCAGGTTCCAACCCCTGAGAACCAGCTTGGTGCCACACTCACCGCTCTGCTTGCCCCCGTGCTGCCCTCAGAAGCTCCTCTGGCCTCCTCTGCGTGGTGGCCTGCAGCAGCCAGCAGCCGGAAGGTGGCGCTGTGTCACTTCCTACATGGCCCGGGTGCAGGGACAGGATCTCCATGGAAGTCTCTGTCCTTTCTTCTGGGGAGCCGGAGGGGCTGTCAGGTGGCTGTTCTGGAAGCTCGGGCCTGGCTTCCTGGGGAGGAGGAAAGTCCAGGGGGCACAGCCGCCTCGGGGACAGTGGAGACCCTCACAGACCTCCAAGCTCTTACTGGAGGGAGAAGACGCCCAGGCCACGGGCACCTGGAAGGAAGACCCAGCCCTGCACATGGGCCTCAATGCCCACTCTGGGGAGACCCGGGGCTGCCGGCCCTCTGTGGGTGACCCCGTCACCCAGATGGAGTAGGGCTGGAGGGCGTCCTGGGGCATGGCAGATGCTGTGTTTGCACTGGGCTGGGGGAGGAGGAAGGAGGAGGAGGCCCCGGGGCAGCAGGACCGGCGCCTTTCCAGGACCAGCGCCTGCTCTGGGCCCACCCTACCTGTGCCCCAGATCTGCGTTTTCCAGAAAAAGACCCAGTATAGGTGCAGCCAACGCACCTCATGGAGGCTCCTCACTTCGGAACCTCCTCTTCTCTCGCTAATACCCTTCCCTTGGGACGTGTCCAGGCACTCAGTCGGGGCTCCGATTCGGATCTCCCCCGTCACGAACACTTTAGCTTAAGTTGTGTTGTTCAGAGCATCTTCCTCTTCACACCTCACCAGGGCCAGGGGAGGTGACTCGGGGCACCAGGGGAGCTCGCAGCCTTCCCTCACGGTCGCCTCGCCCTCACACTTGGAGCTTGCGGACCCAGACGGATGCCCGGGGCCTAGCTTCCCCGCCCGGGCCGCTGCCGGCTCTTCCCCTCAGGGGCACCCTGTCTGGGAACCGGCCACGGGCAGAGTCTACCGTGGCGGCCGAGGAGCTGGGAGGAGCTTGAAGCAGGCACCGGGCACCGGGCTCCAGCTGGGCAGCAGCCTTTCCGCAGCAGGACACAGAAGCCACCAGGCAGCCTAATGCCGGCACTGGAGAGAGAGGGGTCACGGGGCGGATGCCTTGACCAGGGAAGGGGACTGCAGGGCGGTTATCACTGCATACTGCGCCATGCGTCACTGCAGGAGCGCAGCACAGAGGCAAACACCGAGAGCAGCAGGTGAGAGGGCAGAGAGGACGCGGGTGGCGTGCTGCTCTGCCAGGAAGAAGGGTACATTTCAGTCACTCAGAGGAGAAGGAACGCACGTGATAACGTAATTTTAAGGGAAATAGATCAGACCCATGAGCTTAAAAGTCACATGGTTTCTTCTATATGAGAAACTTAAAGTATAGAGACCAAAATGAAAGGCAGAGCACAGGAAACAGGGGGACAGATCTGCCAGCGGGAAGGAGGTCGAGGATGGAAGAAGAGGACAGGACGGCAGGAGACGGAGATGTAAAGAGCGGACGTGTGCTGTGGATGTGCACCAGCTCCCCATGAGAATATGATCACTACAGGTGGCAAACATAGACTAGTGAACATAAAGTGCTTTTAAAACTGAGGAGGCAGCAAGGAACCCGTAACAGCTGGATACACCTGGGACACAGGAGCCGGGGGCTTTGCCCCTGGGACAGTGACAGGTAGGAGAGTGGCCCTTGGCATGGGTTGCAGGCGGCAACAGGAAATGGGAGCCCGAGGCATCACAGGCTGAGCAGGAGCCCTTCCGGGCTGGGCAGGGGTGCTGGCAGCCAACCTGGAGCAGCCACAGGAAGCTCACTTGGGAGAAGACACTGCATGGGGCGGGAAGAGCAAGTCCACAAGGCCAAACGCGCTCCAGCACGGTCGCCAGGGCCTGGCCAGTGCCCGGTTTGGAATCCTGGAGTAGTTTAACTTCTCCGGACCCCAGGGGGCCGACTCTCCCCCAGGCCGGCACTGCAGGCACCGCAGACCCATTATCTCAGCCTCCCACATTAATTAAATTACAAAGCAGCACAGCCTGGGCAATAGCAGCACAACAGGCTTGGAAAGTTGGTCACTGAGGGACCCTAATCAACGCCTTCGCGCCCCAGGGACCCATTTGTGCAGCCTCTGGATCGGGAGTCAGGTAACTTCTAATCCTCCTCTTCCTGCCTCTGCACCCTGAACCTTCTCACCTCCAGCACAACAGGTCCTGTCTACTTGCGTGCATGGCAGGAAAATGCAGGATTTCCTCTCTCTCTTCACTGTGAGGGACTGCGTTCCTCAAGTGCTCTGGGTGGCTGTTTCCCAGGGCTTGCTGACTTCCGAGGTGCGTATGTTGCCCCCGAGGCCCACTGATGGCCATCACCACTGTCACTGGCACAGGCTCAGCTGCGTCAGTGTCAGGTCCTCTCTTCCAGGAGATTCAGGGGCGCAGTTGGTCAGCGCGCAGCTTACACACATTCTCTCTTCACAGTGCCACAGCCTGGGTGTTCACCACACAAAGCCTGAAAATGAAGGGCCTTCAGAGGCGATGTGGTCTCAAGTCCTCAGAAATGTGTGGCGACTTGCTCAGGGCAACCCAGCAAGCTCAGGGCAGACAATTCCAATCCAGAGCTCTTGCTTCCGAGTGTTCTGTGCTGCTTTATTGGAGTCTCCACAAGTTCAGGCACAAATCAGCGCATTCACATCATAGAAGAGACTGGGGAAGTACCCAGAGGTTCCCAAGACTACCAAGCCTCATCTGTCTGCCTCAGACTCTTCCCCTCCGTGGAAAACTGTCCTCATTTGCTGTGCCTGGCACTGGCCACCAGTGACATATGCTTTCCTCCTTAGGGTTCGTGAGAGCTGCCTTGTATGGGTGAGTCCTGGTAGTCTCAAGTCTGTCATTCATTGCTTCCCTCTGAAGCAGGACCCGGAGCTGGCTGTAAAGAGCCCGGCCCACAGGACCCAGCAGAAGCTGAGCTGGGTCTGAGGCTGAAAGCGGCAAATAGTGAGCTGCTGCCGTATAGTGGCTGAGGCCATGTTGAATTCATATTACATTAAAAGTTTAATACATTAAATTAAAGCGAATTTCTCTTATTCAAAGTTTAGGAAGGGTATCTATGTCATTTATCAGTACTATCAATAGCCCAAGTTCCCTCTGCTTTGTTCCTCTGCTCAAAACATGGAAGGCTATATCATCTATCTCACATCCAAGATGGCCGTTCCTGACCCCTTACTAAACAGAAGAAGGGAAGAAGTAGAGGAAGTTATGGCCTGCTGCTCCTGAACTGTCCCCAGCGAGGTCGCATACATTGTTTTCATTTGTTTAACACCCATAAGAATGAGTCATACAGCCTTGCTAGCTGCAAGGGAGGCTGGACAAGGCAGGGTTGTTGTTTTGTTTAGTTGTTTTAATCTGAGCAGCTTTATCTTTAGCAAAACTGTGAGTGTTCTCCAGAAGGAGAAAGGAAACATATCCTGGGAAGTGGTCAGCAGTCTCTGCTACACTGTATGAGATCCCTGAGTCAGAGGGAAGAAAGAAGGTGAGGAAGAGGAAAGAAGGGTAGTGTGGGGTAGGAAGGCAGTCATACAACCAGTGTCAGGAAAAGAAATCACAGTGTGCTTGTGATGCCTTGAAGGTCAAAATCTGAACTATTTATGAAGTCTCCGGTGATAACTTTGAAAAACTTATTGTGAATGGTATATTCCAGGGGTTGTCTAATGTCCATGTGGAGGCCCATATTCTAGGACATAGAGTGCTGGCTTCAAGTCAAGACCATGAGTGACAATGGCCGCAGTCAAGGAGACACTTGGTGCTCTGACTGCAGTTGTGTGGACTCAGTGGAGGGGTAAATGTAATTGTGCTATCACCCACCTCTGCGGAGGAGCAGCCCTTGGCTCGTGTCTTAGGACTGCTTTTCCCCAACTCCAGTTTCCACTCACTTCAGAAAGACTGTGAGTCGGGGACTAGAAACTGACCTTTGAGGCAGAGACCAGAGAAAGCGGAGCACAGCTTTCTTGAGTCTTGACAGCAGTTAGGGCGTGCCCTGGGTAGAGAGCGGCACCTCTTCTGGCAGCCGATTTCCTGCCTGAGAATCTCTATGCCAAAGTATAAGGACTCAGGTGACAGTTCCCAGACATTTTTCAGAGGATTCCGCATGGCCTAGTGCCCTGGAACACCCCAAGCCCACGACTGGAGGCCTCTGGTTCTGCAAATGCACCCAGCTCCTGTGGGTGGGCTACAAGGCAGAGAGTTCATGAGGCTCCAGTGGTTCTGAAGAAAAACAGACTGTGAGTGTGTGCAGCCATGTGTGGACAGGTCATGGGTGCACAGACTCCCCTTGTGCAGATGTGTGGGGCACCTTCCCTCTGCCATGCTCCTTGCTCAGTCCTGTCTGAGTCACCTGTGTCCCCACATTGCTAACACATATCTGGTCCATGAGATATATCCGATGGGACCAGTGACCACTGCCAGTCTGCCCTGGGTCTGATTTCACCTTTTTTGGCTTCGTGTTCAATCACGTTGAACTTTACCTGAGCCCTGTGTGATCCTGGAAGAGAGGAACAGAAAGAAGCCCCCCACCCCCAAGCACCCTTCTGTGCTCAAGGAAGTGGCTCTAAGAGCCACCCTTCCCTGGTGGCCGAGCGAAGACTCAGACCAGCCCTTGTCAACATGGGGCAAGACTAGGCACACCCACATTCTTAGGCTCGATCTCAAGGGACTGGCACAGCCGTTTGTCCCCAGTGAGCAGTCTGGACAAGATGCTGCCACCCCAGCTTGACCACATGTGAGTCAGGCTTCCGTCTCCAAGTCCCTGGGCACTGGAACAAGAGAAGCCTCTCCACAGGACCCTTTCTGAGAAGGATGACCTCAGAGAGAAACTCTATGTCCACTATCCGAAAACACATCCCATTCCCTCATTGGAAAGAATTTATTCTGACCTTCATTTCTCTTTTTATAAAAGCAACTTTCTTTTTCTAAACCTAACCATTTAACCAGTTTGTGGTCTCACAGTCAAAGCATTTCCAAGGCAATACAATAGCCTGCCTTCCCATATCACAACAGTCTCTTCAACAAAGCTTCCCATTTCCAAATTTGTTGCGAATTGACAGTCCCAGCACCCCTGTGTCTGTGCCCTGAGAGTCAAGGGTGAATGGCGCTCTCCCTTGACTCTGGACTCGCAGCCCTCTCCTCGTCCTCCCCTGCCCGCAGTGCTGTTTCTCGGCATCTACCCCATTCACATTTTCTTCTCTACAATTTCAGTGCTTTCAGAGTCTGCTGCCACTGACACTGAACCTACATATTCAACCAGTAGTGCCTTGAACTTACACGCATTGAGTCACTGTGCCTAAGAGGGAAGTTTGGAAATACACCACCCTATCTCTAACGGTACCACAAAGAACCCAGCCTGCACCCAGCCTGCCACTCTGCCATCTGTAGTAATAGCTCCAGATCAAACCAGCATCTCCCCTCATATCTCACCAACCACACAGGGGCCTCTGTCTGCCGAGGCCCAGGAGAGGCTGAGCTGGAATGTTCTCCTCCGCAAGACAAGCTCTGCTGATGGAGAGCACTGGGTGGGGGGTACGACGGCTCTGCCACAGTCCCAGGGCCGGAAGGGCTTCAGAACTACCCTGATGCTCTAAGGGATCAGCTGAATTCAGAACTGGGTCCCTGGCTGAAGGGCTGGGAGACCTGTCTTACTCTGCTTCGTAAAACCAAAGCTTTTCTGAGTGCAGTACCTTCCCTCTGACTGTTGTCTCAGCCCCACCTTTTTTGTCGCTGGGACACAGTACCCAACACCTGAAACCGCTTCTGAAGTTTCCATACACGTTCATCGGGCTTAAGCACAGAATTGGCATGGTGGCAGAGCCCGGGCAGAGGACAGCCACTCACAACACGGTGACCAGGAAACAGCAGGGAGGACCTGGGAGGGAGGTATGCCCTTCCAGCCCACTCCCCCAGCGACCTGCCTCCGGTGAGACCCCGAATACTCACAGCAAGCTAGCTGTAGTGTCACCATGACTCAGTCACCTCCCAGGTGCCCCGGCGTTGAGCTCAAGAGGCCTTGGGGGCCTCAGACCCAAACCTCAGGCCGGGAAGGGGGGCGGGGTGTTGGAGACACCTGACGGGGAGCCGCTCAGGCAGCAGCACGTCTGTCACACGGAGTGGCCACGCCCACTGCGAAGGCCCCCAGGGAAGGTCGGCACTGTTACGTGCCCGCTGTTGTGCCCGGTGCACAGTTAGGCACAGGAAGATCTGACGTCCATCCCACCCAGAGAGAGAGGCCTGGGCCTGTAGATTTGGAGAAGGGGAATGAGCAGTAGGAACCATTGTCTCCTGCTCACACGTTCCTTCTGTCTCCTCAGAGCGTGCTGGACGCTGAATGTAAGCAGGACACAGGAGAAGGAAGAGGAGGAAGCAGAGGAGGAGTCAGTTGCCAGATCCAGCTGGGCTGAGGATTACCTGAGCAGCAGGAGGAGTTGGGCCAGAGCTTGGCAGACACGATGCCCCAGAACTTGCCTCTGTACTCTCAAAGCTGGGGCATGTGGCAGAGAGTTAGCAGGACATGTATCTCTTCAACTACACAGTGGTGATTTCCACATTCAGTCAGGAGTCATCTTTCCCCTTTGCTGCCTTTCATGTTTTTTGTTTTAGGAGACAGAGCCCTTTCAAGAAGCCAAACTCAGCCTCCTCCCCAGGCTTGGAGCCACTCTGAAAACCCTACGGAGCGGTGACATCTGCTGCATCCACAGGACACGTATCCTGGGTACGTGAGGATCACAGTCGATGCCCGCATCACCCTGTGAGTGTGGCTCCCATGACTGCCCACACCTATGTCACAGCCTAGCTTTGGGGAGCCGCACACCCAGGTCCCTCTCTGAGTAACCCCTGCACATCCCAGACCAGGCTCTGGGACCAACAAAAGCCCCTCTCTCTGACTAAGCAAATCCCCCATTGTGAGAGAGGGAGCTGCCTTCACACACATCACCACAGGCGTCACTGGGGGCCAGGGCAGCAGGCAACTGGCAGACCTGCTCACCACATGCTTCTCTCTGCTCTGCCTTCAGCCAGGGTGCTTTGGCAGCCGGTGTGGTACCTGGTGTGGAGTGCCCATCTATGCCAAGCCTGACCTGGCCTGAAGGAGCTGACAGTCTGAGGACAGAGGCTGGGTGCGAGGAACTGTTATGGTGGCCGGGTGACATGATATAGGACCTGCCCACAGCTGCCTTGGCTCCTCAGCTCTGCCCCGCTTGCTAAGTGCTTCACTTGTTGAGTGACAACAAAACATATGAGCAACCCTGCATTGTCCAGCCTCCCTTGCAGCTAGCAAGGCTGTACAACTCATTCTTATAGGTGTTAAACAAATGGCAACAATATATAGGGAAGATAACAGGACAAGTGCAGTAGAGCGCTAGCATTCAGGAAATCAGAGTATCTTGGGGGAAGATACACTGCACCACACGCAGCACCGAGGTCACAGGAGGTGATCTTTGCAGCCCAACTACATCCCCTCTTCAGGGAGAGGAAGGGTGACGACACCAGCAGAGCCCCGGAGGGGCAAACCAGGACTGGGAGTCCCTGGGTGGGGGGCGACACGGGTACATGCAGCTGAGACTCAGGGCAGCTTCCCTGGCACGGGGAAGATGGAAAAATTGGCACACTGCGGAGCAGAGCTTGTGCTTACGCCTGGCCAATCCCAGTGAAGGTGGTGGACCAGACAGATGCTCAGAAATTTCACTTTGAGGGTAAAACCTGGAAATCTACTCTTGTCCGCGCAGTCATACTGAACAAGGTCCTTCTTCCCTGAGGCACAGATGCCCTGGTGGGGTGGACTGAGGCTACAGTCACAGAAATGGAAAAGAGAAGTTGTTATGATTATGTATATAAAAAGGATCTATTAAGAGAATGAAAGGGTGGGCCACGGGTTGGGAGAAAATGTTTGTGAAACACGTATCCAGTTGAAGGACTTCTCTCCAAAATGCACAAAGAACCGTTAAGATTCAATCACAAGGAAACAAACAACCCAACTTAAACACGGGCAAAAATCTGAACAAACACGTGGTCTACAACATACAAATAGCAGATGGAGGGAGACATAGGAAGAGGCCCAGCATCCTTAGTCTTAGAACACTGCAAATAAAAGCAGTAATTAGATGCTACCGCACACCTGTTAGAATGACTAACTCCAAAAACCACCCAAGATCCCCAATGCTAGGGAAACACGGAGCAAGAGGAAGCCTACTTATCGCTGCTGCAGCCCGAGCACGGCGGTATCAAACCCCATGGCCACCCTGGAGGAGTCGATGCTTTCTTGGGGTGAATCCCGCAGTTGTGTGCCTCGGTTATGCAAAGGAGTACTCAGCGGGGTGTACAATGTCCATGAAGTGGGGGTCAGAGTGCACAGAATCTGAAAGGCCAGGACCCCATGTACACTGCTACAAGCGTGCACAGCAAGTCTATGAACCAGGCCCCAGTGTACAGGGGACAATGGCATGGAACTGAGTGGAACACTAAAGCCCAGGTAACCTCAGCCAGACTCACTAGGAATCTGAGAGGTGGTTCAGCTTTACATCTCGAAGTCCATGCACAACAAGAAAGCAGCCAGGAAGCCTGACCTAAACAGTAGAAGCTGAGCAGCTGTTCATCTGGTGCGAGAAGATTTGGCTGCCATCTTCTATGCCAGGCAGTCTAGCCTGCAGACCAGCCGCCCTGAGGAAGGCAAATTCTTCTGCTCCTCAAGGTAGTAGTCATTTTGGGCGGTGGTCATACTCCTAGAAGGGTACTATGTGAGGAGTAGGGGTGCCTGGTTCTAACTGGCACCTTCCCAGGTGATTTGATCTTCCCCATTGTACCACACATGGCTTCTTCAGAGGCAGGCTGTCAAGCTCCAACTCGAGCTGTACATGGAGCCAGGGCTGATGGGAGCAGTGCACATAAGGAGGAAAGTGGAGTGGAGTGGCCTGCTGGGGGATACAGAGGAGAATATGTGCCTGGGGCCCAGCAGGTGGAGAAATACACGGGTGAAGGGGAAGGAAGGTGGATGTCTTCTTGAGTAGAGAGGATGCGAGTCGAAGGGATGGAGGAAGATGAGCTTGCATCGAAGGCAAGAGGAGAGATGCGTGGCTGGGGAACGGAGGGAGGACAGGGCGGCACGAGGGCCCGGAGAGGCCTCCGTTGTGCACTGCGAGGGAAGGAAGCAGAAGCTGATGTGGAACGCGTCCTGTGTGCTTCCAGCTCGATACCTGGAGAAGGCAAAACCACCAAGACCGCAAGAAGAGGACAGCAGGGTCTCCAGGGCTCGGGAGGGGGCGGCCGGGCCCCAGGTGAGAGGCTGAACACCCTCTGTGTCCCTCTACAATGGTGGACGCACATGACCGCACATGCATGCCGCCTGCGCTGCGCCCTCACGTGCATGGCCTCAGTCACTCGTGGAGAGTCAGGCCAGCACTAGCGCACGGCTGCACGAGAGCAGCAGAAAGCCGGGGGCGGGAGGGAGACCCCTCAGCAATGTCTGCTCCCTAGTAGTTTGTGCAGTAAAGTCCACACACAAACACAGCCCGCCATGGACAGCATCGCAGGAGGGAAAAGTCACTGCAAACGTCCTCCACAGCCCTCTTTCGAGCCGATGTCCTTAAACACCCGCTGCAGGATGAGTAGTGGACAGGGGGCATTAGTGCCGCACTCAGCAACAGACAACTTGTAGGAAACTAGATCATGTACTTAGAAAATACACCAAGCAATATGACAGAAAATCTGAGCACTCCAGAGCTAATGAACAGTCCCTAGAAATAATATAAAATGTCGGGTGCCTCTAAACCCCACCAATGAATCAGAGTATGAAATTTTTAAAGATATCATTTATGACAGTAAGGAAAATATAGGAAAGAACAGGGCAAGTACAGTAGAGCACTGGCATTCAGGAATTCAGAGGTAGGAGAAATTCTTTGCTTGAATTTTATAACTTTTTCTTAAATCTGGTGTTATTTTAAAATAAAGAGGGTTTTAAATATCAGAACTTCTGTTCACCAAAATATACTCTGAAGATAACAGAAAGATAAACATGAAACGAAAACACACTTACACCAAATCTAACTTACACAGCCCAAGCCTTCAGAAGTCTGCTGCAGCTCAAAACAAATGGGAAAACTGAAGAGAAAGGGTCCAAAGGGCAGGATACTCATTTCAGAGAAGAGGAAATACAAGTGGCCCGTAAGCAAACGAAAAGGTGCCTGGAAGTTCTCATCAGTAAACACAAATTAACATCACAATAAAACCCCACCAGAGCAGTAGAAATGTTCCAGTTGGTCAGTATCAGGCGAAGAAGTTGGAAGAATATGGGAAATAAGACTGCTCAGGTCAGAAAACACTTGCACTGAACCAGTGCTCACCGAGACTCTGCATGCCTCATGGGGAGTGTTCACCCCAAGACCCCTGCACCAGGCTGTCCGGGGTGCTCTCAGCAGCCCTGCCCCCAACCCAGCATCCACCCAGGGCAGTCGGCAATGAATAAAGACAGAGCGATGTGTCTGGACACAGGAAGCCCCAGGAGTAAGGTGGGCTGGGATATAACACCTGCGTGATCACAGTCAATTGGTAAAATATAACACTAAAGATCACAGGCAAGTACATAACACATCACGTCAGTCTATGAAAACGTCTAAACAGGTGGAACGTCCCCACGGTGGCAATGTGACGTCGAGAGCGCTCCAGGGTCTGAAACACCCAAGCACCATGGGGCGCTGACCCTCGACCTCACGGGGTGGGCTGAGATCGGCCTCAGTCAGGTTGACATGTGGCACGAAGGTGCCCTCGGCCCCAGGAATGAGGCCTTTGTGAAGGACGAAGAAACTTTGCCGCAAGAGGAACAGATACTGTGCTCACACCTGGGCCCCCCCCGTGCCACCGCCGCGTGTGCACGGAGCTAACCCAGAGTCCAGAGTCAGAAGCACTTCTAGTCCCGAGCTCTTCGGATGAGGGAATCGGAGTCTTACAGGTGCCAAAGAAGGAGCAAGTGCTCCCCTGGAATGATGACGTGCAGTTTCATAAATGCTGTGGCAAATTCACAGTTTATCACTGGCCTTTAACTTGCATTCCCATGAGCTGAATTTTAGGCAAGAAAATACTTCATGATAGTAAAACCATCCAGGACACATAAAGTAACTGTGATGCTGGGCTGGGACCTCCTCTCACTGATGTCAGGAGGCCGCTGGATGCATCATCATGCACCCAGCCGGGCTGTAGACAGCCCTGCCCACACAGCACACGTGGAAACCCAACACACGGGGACTGTTGGCAGGTGGAGGCGGGGATGTCGCTCAGTAGTATGTTGGAGGCCCTGGGGACCATCCTCAGCACCAGGGAAAATGAGGAGGAAAGGGGTGACCCTTAATGCCCCAGGGACCTCTGAGCGCCTGTCCAGGATTCCTTCCTGGCGGTCTGACAGCCCTAGAGGCTCAAGCGTGGATTTCTGGTCTAACCGCCTGGCACTCGTGGGGCCCCCGGCAGAGCCTCCTGCTTGGGCGCCAGCCTTGCTCTCTCAGCAGCATCTCCGCAGCTCTGCAGAGCACAGCCCACGCCACCACTTAGCCGCGTTTTTAAAACTGCACACAGTGTGCCTGGAATCATGTCTTCTGAGCAAGAAATAAGACAGGCGCTTCCGTGCAAACTTTCAGGGTGACTTTTCCTTTTCAAAACAAACATTTCTTTAAAATGTTTTTGGGTGCTTGAAAATGAAGTCAATTCAGCTCTGGACTAGGAATGTCCTTGGTTATATTTGACCTCAGAATGTGGGCTCCTGCCAGGCCGTGAGGACAGCTCGGTGGTGTTTGTACCTGGCTGTCTGTCCAAGCAGACTCATTTCTGGGCCCCTCCCCGCTCCACCGCTGTGCTGGCAGACAGTAGGGGCTCACTGAAAGTTTCTGAGCTGAATTACCTGTCTATGGAAAGAAGGATGGTCACAGTCTTTTTACACCTTTCCCCAGCATCTGGCACCAGAGGCTGAATCGTTATCCCATTAGACCTTTAAGGGTTGGGGCTGGGCGTGAAGCCTGCTGACAACAGAGGAGCAAAGGCCACGCCGGAAGTGTGGCTCACAGATCCCACTTCCTGGCAGCAAGATGTGAGAGTGGCCATAGGGCGGGGGCCTGAGAGCCTTACACATTAGTGTGAACCTCTGCCATTCCCTGTGGGCTCCTGCTGGCTCTGGAAATGGTGCCAGGTTGCTTGGAGAAGCCGGTGTCCACAGTTGACCCTGGATACGGGTCTGAGGATGAGCAGTTTGGGCTGGGCCAGCTCATGGTCACGGAGGGACCAGGGCGCTGCAGGACCCAGGCTTCTGACCTGCTTCGAGACAGGTCAACCGTCGCTGCCTCTGGTCAGCCCATCGGCCTCTGTCAAAGGGGCGAGCGGGCAATCCCAGCCCCTCTTCAGACCTGACCTTCACAGGTCTGCTGCCTACTACCTGGACAAGGGCGCTAAGCCTGGGCCGTTATTTTCAAATTTGAAGTATTTGGAATTCCAAGGCTATTGCTAAGCTCTTCTCAGTCCTCAGAGTGCAACGCCTTGAGGCTGGGGAAACTGAGCAAAGCACCCTATACGGAGGAGCTGTATGGGCCTCTGCTTCCTAGAGCAGGGCTGTGTCTCAGCCTGGGGCCTGGGCTCCCTGCACAGCCGACACATGGCAGCCCCTGCGGCAGCCAGCAGTGAGTGGCAGGCACCACCCCATGCCTACAGCTCGGGGAGGTGGGGGGCACAGGGAGCAGAGAGGCTGGCGGGCCTGGGAGCCCGGGCAGATCAGACACCGGCGAGGAATAGTCGTGTATGAACCAAGGCAACCGTGCAGGGCAGCAGTGCAAGAGGACCCGTGAGGACTGCGGCCCGCGCTCAGTTGGGATCTCTGTGCAGGCATCTACATGGACACCTAAAGCCAGAGCCAGTCACCAGGCCGAAGCTGCCCACTGCGGTGTGACAAGGAGAGACAGAGTGAAGGATGCAGAGGGGAGGGCGGCACGAAGGTAACGACGCCTGAGATGGGGGCAGAGACGAGAGACAGAGGAGACAGGGCCGTTGTGGGGAGATGACGGAGCCAGTGACAGAGACAGAGAAAGATGGCAGAGACCGATGGAGACGAGAGGTAGAAACAGAGGGTAGAGACAGAGATAGAAGATGATACAGGTCGAGACAGAGGCGACAGAGATAGTGGCAGATGAGAGAGGGAGACAGAGACAAGAGGGGCAGAGAGAGACAGGGTGCTCTGTGTCTGCGGAGTCCCCCAGGGCACCGGCAGCCAGCCATGGCCTCTGAACAGGATGATTAATAAATGCTGGTGTGTCCGGACTCATAGAAATGTCCCCACTCGAGAACACAGGGCTGGGAGTGATGATGGCTCAGCCTGCCCCGGGGTGACATCCTCAGAAAACTGAGGTGTCCCGTGGACTGGGTCAACACACCCACCGCAGAGATGGCCATGCGCAGAGTAATGGACCCACCAGGGAGCAGAGTCGCCTCCGCTCCACAAGACACTGACCGTGTTCCATTACGGGGCACGAGGTCCGTCCATCAGCCGTGAGCAGCAGCTAAAAGCCTCTTGCATGGAGGTCCCGCCCTCACCATCACCGCCCCCACTGACGCGCAGCCACTCACACCAGCTTCCCTCTACTCACCGCGTCGGTGAGGCTGATCGTTCACTGCAGGCTGCCAATGCGAATCAGATGCACTGAGCTCCACCCCAGGTGCGGCGTGGGGGGCTTCCCAGACGTTTGTTCTCAGAAAAGGCAGCCTCACAGTGAAGTCTGCAGGACACAAGGATTTCTTGTTCTCTAGAAACAGTATTGACAAGAAACAGATAGGGGCAGTGTAGTTTTATCTTTACTTGAAAAGGTCGATGCTTTGTGTAAAGGCTGTAACCCATCAATAATGGAGGCAATGCATAAATGATATATCAAAGTCAAGATCCCAATCCTCTGAAAAGCAGGAAAATCTTTCCTTTGGAGCTGGGCTTCACCTCATAAAAGCTCAACACTGCACAATACATGACTAAATGATGAAAAATAGTGTTGATCTGGCTGGGTATTCATTAACAAGCACATTTGAGGCTGGATGGAGCAAGTTCTCGGCCTCTGGGTTGAAAGACTGAGGGTGAATTTACCCCATGTAAAGGAAATATTTGAGTACGACTGGAGAGGAGGTAAAAAACGAGGTGTCACGGGGTGCTATCAGGGGTCTTTCCCCTTCACCATTGTCTCGTACTTCTTGTTGATCTGCATTGGCTAGCAGAGCATCTGCCATATATGAGGCGCTGAGTAAATATCATTTATATGAATAAAGTAATAAGTGACAGTTTTGGATAAAAGACAGACAAATGCGCTGCCGGTGTTATCTTATTTAATCATGACAGATACCCAGGTATTATTAATATCCTCATCTTGGAAATTGTGACCATGAATCATGTTATGTCACTTGAATGGATAAAGAAGGGCCTATCAGATTAGTAAAGCAAGTTCTTGGCATGTCTGTAGATGACTGACACATAGGCCAACAAACTGAGACCAAGATCCACCCTGGATGTGGGTGGTACTGACCAATAGGCTTGCAGCCTGAACAGGATAAAAGGGAAAGGAAGAAGGAAGTACTCAGGTTCTGAGGAGCTCGGACTTTGCCATCTCCTTTGCACTTTAGTCTCTTCTTTCCTCACCTGCACAGCGCTCCGGGAGCGTCCAGCCTTCGACCTTGGACCAGCATTTCAACCTTGATCCCTCTTGCTCTGCAGCAGGCTTCCATCTTGGTTGAGCAGCTCCAGCACACAAACAACAAACCTGAATCACAGAGCAGTTGAGTCACTTGTGGGCCCCGGCTGGTTGTGTCGTGTGCATCTAGATCAGAATCGGATTCCACCCAAAACAACCACAACTGGATTAATAAACCCAGTATTTGGCCAGTGAGTGAGTCGAACAGAAAATGTTATCAGATACTAGGGATAAGAGTCCCCAAACATAAAAGGCACTAGTCCAGTCAGTTGTGGTTTGGGTGAGGACTGTTGCCCACCTCCGGAGAGAGCAGGAAGCCCAGGGCAGAGCAGAACGTGGCATTAGATTCTGTCCCTGAAACGGATCAGGCCTGAGTGGAAATGAAGAAAACATGAAGTGAGTGTTCGTCCAGGCACCGGGGAGGATCAGATCCTTCCTGTCCTGGGCTTCCCAGGACAACAGCAGCCCAGGTCTGCAGGAACCCAGGGTGCCTGGACCCTGAGCACTCCTTTTGCCTCCCGGGGCCCCCTGCAGTCCAAGGCTGGTGCAGAGATGAGGCAGTCAATTCCCCAACTGGAGATGGGAGGGTGGCTGCAGGTCTACAGGCAGGCTCCCAGACAGCAGAGGACCCTGTGCCCGCCTGAGCCCTACCAAAGCCTCTGAAGTGAGCAGAAATGGCGGCCCCTGTTTCACATGTAGAAATCAAGGCCCACAGTGGTTTTGTTTTACTCTTTGTGAGACAGTCTTACTTCATAGCCCAAGCTGGTTTCAGACTCACAGCAACCCTGCTGCCTCAGCCTCTTGAGCGCTGGAATTACAGGTGTGCACCACTACTCCCAGTGGAGCCCACAGCACTGAAACAAACTGCCTGGAGGTCACCCAGAAACGACTAAGGCCTTCACAACTCGGGTGCAGTGGTCTTCACGCCCATGCCCTTCAGTCTGCGGTTGAGAAACATGTACCCCTTCTCCGTCAGACATGCCGCTCCACAGGACGCTGCCCACGGCACCCAACCCTACACAGCATCAGAACCAAGGCCCCGATGGTGCAGGTGGGGACGAGGCTTGCTTAAAGACCAGCCGGCCTCATCCACGGCCGCTGCACAACCCCTCAGAGGACACCAGCTGGGACCCAGCCTCCTCGGGGAGGGAGCTGAGATGTGCGAGGGGAGCTGGGCAGGGACCTGCCAGTCTCACCTCCTACCACCTGGAGGGGGCGTGGTGAGAACAGGGGAGCTGTGGGTGCTTGAGGTAAAGGGGGAGCTGTACCCTCCCAGGCGAGCCGCTGTCCCAACAAGGCCACCGAGCAAGGTCTTGGGTCTGAGGCACCAGAAAGCCAAGAGACAGGAAGGACACTGTGGCGCATGGTGTGATTCCAGCAGTAAAGAGGCTGAGGCAAGAGGGCTACGGTGAGCTCAAGGCCAGCCTGACCTAGATCCTGTACTTCTCAGCCAGCCAATTGCACCGCATCAGAAGACAGCTAGGATTCAACATGTAACAAGGGCTGGGGATACCGCACACAACGTGCAGGCCCGCGGCACGCACATGGAAGGTGACCACAGCAGGGCACGAGGGCTGACTGTTGTTTGGAAGTGGGGTCTGGTGGAGACAGTCACTGCAGATGTGACCCGGAAGTGATTCTTTCCCTTCCTGCCACCTTCCTTCTCTGCTTCCTGTCTGTCATGATGGGAGAAGTCCTCCCCTGCCAGGTCTTTCTGCCTTGGAGCCAGGCAACCATAAACTGAAAATATGAGCAGAAAGAAACCTCTCCTCTTTAGGCTGTGGGTGTCAAGCATTTTGTTCCAGTAAACAAGAAAGTGACTAAGACACCCTGGGTTAAAAAAAAATAAAATAAGGCCAGGGATTTAGCTCATGTGGTACCGTGCCCTCCATGGAAGCACAAAGGTCCGAGTTCGATCCCTAGTACCACAATAGATAAATAAAATAATGTTTGTCAGGGGGAACATGATGGTTTTTATCTGTAGATGAGCGATGCCAAGGGCCAGGGAGAGAGAGAAGAGAAGGGACAGCGGGAGGGTACGCATCAGCAGGTTGTTTGGAAGAGCCGTGTCTGGGCCGGCAGGAGGCACCGGGCTTGGGCGGGCTGTGTGGGCCACTTTACGAGGGAACCTGGAAGAGTGTCCTGCCTCAACCTGTCCTCAGGCCGGGTCATGTGTCTAACTATGTACAGATTACTCCTCCAGTGTTGGGTGCTGGAGAGTCCAGGCGTGGGGACGGGAGAGCATGCCCGCTGTGCTGGGAAGGCGGCAGGCACAACAGGCTGGAGCAAGCCTGGGGTCAGACAAGCCAGGCAGCCCTGACGGCCCGGGACGCGCAGGCTGCACCTGGTGACCTAGGGCTGGGCCCAGGCTCCAGCCTGCACCCCGTCTGGCACCCCAGAATAAAAACCCAACTCGGCCTTAAAGGGAAGGCCAGGGATTGGCTGGGATTTGATCCTCTTCACATGGCCAGAGCTCAATGTACAAAACAAAACAGGGAAAATTAGTTCATCCTCAAGAAAACAAAATGGCTTCCCTCCGTAAGCGTCGAAGTCCCCTTCAGCCTTCTCCTTCCCTCGCTCTTCACTCCTGCCGACTCTACTACTTTCTCTTGTCTCTCCTCCTCCACTTCCTCCTCTCTTTTCCTCCCCTCCCTCTTCTGTGGTCCTAGAGAGTGAACCCACACGCTTCATACTGAGCCTCACCCCAAGCCCGTCTGTTTGTTATTTTGACCCAGGAAGTTGCATTAAGTTGTTAAAACTAAACTTGAAAGTGCAATCCTCCTGCCTCAGCCTACTGAGTACCTGAATTACAAGTGCGTGCCAGCACTCCCGGGCTTTATTCTTTTCTAAAACAATGCACACCGAACCACACCAGGTCCCGAGCCACACACCTTCAGTGACAGTTACAGAGGAAGGGCCTCCAGCAGCGAGGAGGCTGAGAGTACGAGAGAGGGGAGGCTGAGAATACGAGAACGGGGAGGCTGAGATACGAGAGAGGCGGGCCATGGCATCTTGGCCAAGCCCTGGGGACTGGTGACGCTGTGGCAAGTGCGAGCCCTGAGGTAAGAAAAGCTCAAGCAAAGGTCCCGTGTGAGCCCGGGAGCTCCGATCCCACCCACGGCGTGTGCTGGAGTCTGAGTAGCACTTCTGTGCTCTGTAGGTAACATTGTGTCAGCTCGAGCAACACGAGCACGTGACATTCATGACCAGCTCCTCCCTCTTTCCCTCTCTCTCCTCTCTTCTCTCCGCCCTCCCTCCCTCTCTGTCTTTTTAGTGCTGGGGATTCAACCCAGGGCTTTCATGGTGAGCTCTGTCAGCCACTTTTCTTTCTGTTTTTGATACAGGGTCTCACTAAGTTACCAAGGCTGGGATCAAACTGGTGATCCTCCTGCCTCAGCCACCATGCCAGCTTTAATTATTCAGAAAAGAACAGTAAACAGGTAAAGTCTGGTGGTGAGCCTTCCCTGGGGAAGCCAGGCTGCTGGGCCTGAGGCCCAAGCGTCAGTGCTGGGCTCTTTGTCCTGCTGCCATTGGCGCGAGGCCTCCCCCGCTGCAGGCGCAGGGACCAGGGCAGGGCGGCTCTGGGCTGTTGTTGGACAGAAAGCGCCCTGGCCCTGAATCAGAACGAACCGGGTTCTCCAGAGTGGCTCGAGTCTTGGAAATGGTGATGAGGCCATAATGGGTCCTTTATGCAGCTGCAGGTGACATTGAGCTGGCACTTGTGCTGGCCGCAGGAGCTAAAAATGGAGGGAGGCAGCTGGGCGTAGCTATTTCAGGGTCCCAGAGGCCTCGTTTGCGCTTCAGAAGAGGAGGAGCTCACCAGATGAAGAGCAGACCAGACACGGCCCCATCACCGGCCCTCCAGGCACAAGAGCTAGCCGGGGGTGGGAGGAGCTAGGCGGGCAGGCAGTGCCCCTCCCAGCCCTTGCCTGGACTTGGCCCTGGCTCAGACCACGCTGACCTTTGCAGGCTGCAGAGGTGCCAAGGCCTTGGGCTCTGGTGGCTCTTCCCCTACCTTGGCGGCTTCCAGCAGGAAGAAACAGGGTCGAGGGGAGAAGTGAGGGTGTGGGGAAGACTGGCCGCTCCGCCTCCTCCTGTCCAGGCCCCAGAAGGAGCCACTGCCCTCCCTTCCACAGACCAGCCCAAGTCTCCGCAAGCTCACACCAGCTCAAGGCCACAGTGGCACACACGCCTCCTCCCTCACTGGCCCATGCTGGCATGGCAAGGTTGGGGCCACCATCTTGGATCTGCCACCGTGCCTAGGGGGACCACACAGGCCTCCGGGCAATGCAGCCTCCCGCATCCTGGCTCGGTGGTCCAGCTCCCTGAGACTTGGGCTCTCACTCAGCCGAGTAACTGTCCCCCCAACAGGATGGAGGTGAGAGCCCCTGTGCTGGTGAGGGCAGAGTGCTGGGCCCCACGTGTGCCGCCTGGCGAGTGTCCAGAAAGGTGGCTCCTTCTGCAGTGGACACACCAGATCCATTCTCTCTGAGCGACCAGAAGTGAAAGGTGGTGACAAGATCTCCAGAAGTTTGGCGATCAAGTTCGGAGGCTTCTGAGGCCCTCTGACTCTGCTGCTGTAGCCTGTCTGCCCCCTGGCCAAACCTCACAACCTGGCATCCAGTGCGCTGGGGTTTGGAGGCAGGATGATGGGGGATGACTAGATCGTAAAGACGGAGCCCTCCTAAATAGGATTAATGTCCCTGGAAGAGACCCCAGAGACCTCCCTGCCCCTGCCTTTCGAGAGCTCGGTGACGAGCCCTGGCTTTAGTCGGTGGCTGTGGAACTGCAAAGGCTTCTGAGCCACGACTGAGGCCTACTGAGGCGTCCAGGATGCTGTGTATGAGGGCCGAGCCCATCCCCCGGGAGACGGACAGCAAGTGACAGCCGGCCAAGGGCAGGTTCTGGGACAAGGGAGGCAGCGCGGCAATGCAAGAGGACAAACCGGCCGGGAACCGGGGAACGCCAGCAGCTGCAGGAAGTAAGTGGGTGACAGGAAGAGACTCCAAGCAGAGGAGGCGCCTTCATCATCCAACCTGAGGACCCTCAAGAGGGAGCCCAGGAGAAAGACACGATCACACACAGACCACAGCGCCAGCCAAGGACGCAGGGTCACCCGGGGAAGCCCAGGCGCGAGGCTGGAGGGAGCCCTCCAGCAGGATCAAAGGAGTGGCACGCCCCAGGGCCCCGAGGAAACATGGCATCACGCAGAACTTGGCTCCTGCCGTGAGGACTCTGCTGTCTTGGGCAGGAGCTGCTGAGCAGGCGGCTGGATCAGCAAACCTGGCATCCCAAGGGAGACTCAGGCTGCAGATCCACTCTGGAGTCAGCCACAGTGGCGGGGGGACCTGGGTCACCTGCGCACCTGTGTGGTGGCTCCAGTCCAGATGTCCGCCAGCGCGTTTGCGCTCAGGCGGCCTCCTGGGAGGCAGGGAGGCACTGGCTCGTGTGGGCGCTGCCCGCCCTGTGGATCGGTTACTGAGGCTTCTCAGGGACAAGCGCCGTGGGAGGTGGGGCCTGGTCGGGAGAGGGTCCCCGGGGGCCTTTCCCGGCTGCTCCTCCTCCCTCTGCTTCCCAGACACCAGGATGTGAGCGCCTCTCCTCATCCAGACCCCTGCCATCTTGCCACAGACCCAGCTGCCTAGCTATAATACTGTGTCTTTGCTTCAAAAAATTAACTAATGTACCCCTCAGAACAATGCACAGTCCTCTGCAGACCCAATATTTGTTCATGGCCAAAATAAAAAAATGAGTCAGAGTGCTGGTCCTCCAAGGCCCACTACAAATCTTAATTTTTTGTGAAGTCTTTCTTAATCACTACAGTCCCTGAGGGACCCCTTAATGTACATGATTGTCTGCCTCACTAATTCATTAATTAATAACTATTTATCGAGCAGATTCCCTGTGCATGAGAAATGAGGCATGTGACCCCACACTCAAAGCTGGTGGCCGCCACCGAGCAGACTTGACAGTGGCCCACACTTGTCCCAGAGGCGGCTGGCTCCACCTACACAGGAAACACCGTCCCTCCACAGCAAAGGCACATCCCAGGACCACAGTTCTCAAACACCCGGGTACAAGTTCTCCTAAAACTCATCTTGTACTAAAAATGGGGTTTTTCGTGGATCTAGGGAAACACTTTTCTTTGGATGCAGAATAGTGGGTAGGGTGAGGACACCCTGGCTTCCCAGACAGAAAAGTGTCACCTTGAGTATGAGGGGCACAAGGTAAGGTGGAGGGCAGAGGCTTTGAATGGTCAGCACTGGAAGTGAGTCTGGACGGAGAGGGGCACTGGGCACCGGGCACCGGGCACCGGCTGGGGCTTCTCGTCAGTAACAGGAAGTGGCGGATAGATGCTTATGTCACAGCAGTGGGGGGAGGAGGCAAACAGCGGGAGTGAAGCTCTCTCGCCATCAAGAGGGTGAGGGAGGCTTCGTCCAGAGAAGTGAAGAGAAACTGCAGCCTGAGGAGGCCTTGCAGAGGGAGGGAAGGACAGCGTAGCCACGCAGGCGGAGAGCAGCATGGTGCAACACTACAGGCTCGTGAAGGAGACCAAAGCCACAGTGGCTGGTGCGCATGGGGCTTGGACAAGGAGAGCTCAGCTAGGCTGGGTCAGCTGAGAGACTGAGGGGTCCAGGTCAGACATGGGAAGTAGGGGCAGCCGTGGGGAGCTATGTTTAAGTCAGGGTGGGAAGGGAAGCGGCCAGGAAGGCAAAAGCCTTGAGACTGGGGCAGTGAGCTATGCACGTCCGCGGCTTCCTTTCCCCAGCCGGGTACCACCATGCGGTCACACCCGCTCTGGCTGTGGGAGAGAAAGGAGCGAGGCGGGGAAGCACGGAGGCCCTCCCGGCCTCAGACCGTCCACAGGAGTGCTGGTCCTGCAGGCATCGCCGGGCCTTGGCTTCTCTGTCTGTAAACAAGGAAAAGTAGCTGTTCATCTGTGTAGTTGTGAGCCCGGAACAGAATCGCACTGCACACGGGACGTGCGCAGGGACTCGCTGCTGCTGCGCGCGGTCGCATCCTGCATACAAATGCGGACGGCAGTGAGCGATGTGAAGAGTGCGGCCCGGCCCGGAGCCTCCACAGAGATTAGTCAGAGACGATGGTCGTCCGTCAGGCACCTGCCCGCGCCTCTCACAGCGGCCCGAGGGCAGGCAGCACACATCTTACAGACCCCGAGGCAGGGCCAGGGCGGGTGCTGAGCCCGCCCCCGCCAAATAGTATTGAAGTTTGTATTTTTAGGCCTTTAAAATCCCAAAAGAATACATTCCAAGTCACTATCTTCCCCCTTCATCTAGCCCCATATTGTTTTATAGTTTCAACAGGTATCTGCTATCCCAAAGTCAACAAAAAGTGGTATTTACATGGTGGGGGCCACTATGAGGGCAGCTGGGGGCCAGGCAGTGGGGTCCAAGGCGCAGACAGGAAGGAGCCGCCGGGTGCTGGGCTGCTTCACACCCCAGAGAAGGGGGGCTCTGGTCAGCACTGGAAACTCAGGAGCCAACAGGGAAAAGCCACTCGAGGAAGATGGGTAAGCGTGTAATGCACTTGAGAGATTTCCATCTAAGATCGTTAAAATAATAGAAAACTTTTCATGCTTAAAGGGATCAACTTCCTTAATCTGACACATGCTCTAATCCTGGGTGAGATGCCTCTGTTCTTAGAAAATGGACACAACTTCCTCCTGCACTGACCTCGAGGCCTGGACAAGACACAGTGTGATAATCCAGGGACACTTGAGGATCCAGGGTTCAGCTCAGGTCCAAGGTCAGGAGTTTGTTCTTATCACCAAATAACAACGCCCTTAGGTTTTCCTCCGGAGGAAGACCCGATGGGGAACCACCTCCGAGGATGACAGCGTTGGTTATGGAGGCCTCGGGGTGAGAAGCGTGGCCTGTCAGTGTCGGGCCAGCTGAGCGTGGACTCTGGTGATGACGGCAGAGGCATCCATGGGTCTGACATGTTGCTTGGGGCTGTGAAACAATTCTGAAATGACTGTGCTGTCCCTTGGAGGGTGCAGGCAGGGACCTCACCTTTGACAGATTTCCCAGACTCCAGGGAAATGGGTTTGCTGGGAAGCAAGAGGAAGTGGACGAAGGAAAGCTTGACCCACAAAAGGAAAGGAATCTCTCTGTGAGCACTTGCTCCCAAGTGCTCCTTCCTAAAGCACATGGGTTCTGACAGGGTGTGAAAACGTAAGTGATGTCAACTGACAGTTAATCCCCAACACCGACTGCTTTCCAAGCACATAAAAACGAAGGGAAACATAGTCGGTCTTGTTGAGGAGTTTGTAACTGGCTGTAACATGTGTGGTAAATCCCATCTACACACACAAAGATAAGAGATAGTAGAATTAGCCCACTAATTCTCTAGAGGGCCTTAAGGACTTACAAGGCTGAAGAAAACCACCACAAGGCACCTTGGGCTGAAATTTTCCAGAAAATCCAGGATCAGGTCAGCATTTGTTTGCACGTTGCTGCCAACACTCCTCCTGAGAGTCAAGAAATTAGTTCTGCTGTTCCTAACACTGCTACAAGAAACCTATCTGCTGTTCTTAGCATTCAAACTAAGTCTGGTGGGAAAAAAGTAGAAATTCTGAAACTTAAGAACAGATTGAGCAATTAAAAATATAGAACAGAGTGAATAACTTTTCTCAGAACTTAGACAAATTTTTTAATTTTCAACATAAGAGAAAAGAGGTAAGATTTTTAAAAATGAAACAAAACAAAGCAAAACCCACAGCTCTTTCCCTCCAGCAGGGAGTCACCCTCCAGCAGGAAATGGTGTTGCCAGGTAGAGACAGAGTAGAAAGATACAACAAATTCCACCCTATCCTACCTTGATCTCTATTCCTTTCAAAGAAATATTACATCAAAAGTAGCATATTAATAATATACCAAAAGTAGTATATTATTCAGCTTTCCCCTAACTAGGGCAAAATAGCTGATGCTCACAATTTAAAGGAGGGAAGGTACAACAGGTATATGGTTTCAGAGGAGTCCGTCCCTGGCTGCCTGGCTCCAAAGCAGAAATATGGTGGAGTCTGATGGTAGACCAACGCGGCAGAGGCTGGGACGCAACAGGGGAACAGGGCCTGAGAGGACGGAGCCAAGATCAGTATCGACCCCAACGTCTCACCTCTTGTACCCACCCAGCAGCACAGGAACATGCTTTTCTAAGCCTCTGTGTTGCTCTTGAGCCAGTCAAGCTGAGCGTCCACCTCACATGGACGAGTGGGATCCTCGACGAGCTGGAGTTTGAAGGAGACCAGAGCTCTATGCATACACAAACCCCGGACCTTGAAGTAATAGAAAACTGATAGACAAGCTCTAATTGATGGAGAATCCACACTGGCTCGTAGTCCTGCATTCTGATAATCTGGTGGCTCCCAAGTCCCCTTCAGTGGCCGTCCTTCGGCCCACATAGTCTGAGGTGACTGGCTGAGCTGGACTGGACATGGACCCAGAAGGTGAGAGTTCTGTCTGTAGTCCCTGAGCTTGCTCAGCCTCCAGGGCCTACTGGTGGGTTCTTATTTGTCTGTTTGGTCCACTTTCAAGCCACAGGTCCCCAGTTCCCTGGGTGGGAACACCTGGGTCTTTCCTAGTGACAAGCCGTGTTTCCTGTGAGCTGTCTGACTCCTGGTCTTTCGACATCGCCTGCTGCTTTTCAAATGTTTAGATAACAGCCACCATTATCTAGCTAGGATGGCCAGAGGGAGATGAGACCACAGCAAAACAGCCTTAGGAGACCTGACTGTTCTCGATGGCCCTCAGTTACCGACTTCTCCTCTAATAAAGGGATGGCGTGTTTTCCTATCAGCTCCCCATGTGTGGTTTATCCGAAAGACAGTCATCTATTGTCTGGGAAGTGGCCTCTTCCTTGGGCCACGGTCCAAAGCCAACTGCTTCGTGGGCAGATTCCACCGAAGCGCTGAGCACGACACCTCATTGCATAACTGGGCACAGTGACAGTGCTCCTGGAACTACCTCTCCTGGGCTCCTCTCCTCCCCGCGCTCTCAGATCACAAGCCTGCAGGCCCTGCTCCCACTTCCTCAGACACCTCTTTGGGCAGCCTGTGAAGAGCTGCGACTGCTAACTCCGTGGCTTCCCGAGTGACTTGGCCTCGAGCGCTCACAGGAGTGAACCCAAGGCGGAAGGGACTCAGGAGCGCGGATAATGACCGCTCTCCAGTACTAGCCCTCTCTGCTGGGCTGAGAAGGGCCCTGTACCAGAGAACAAACTGAGATCATGGGAACCAGAACTAAAATTCATCGCTCGGCCCAACAGCCCATTGAAAATGGAGAAAGCTAAGCAGTAACTGCAACTGGAAGATATCAAAGGACACAGAGTCTGGCTTCAGTGAGGGCACGCAGAGACCCAGAGCAGAACAGGCCAGTGAGTGATAATCCACATCTCGATCCTGAGCCACGACCTGGCACATACCCCCGGGCCGTACTCAGCTCTTGGCCACGCTTCCAGCTTTACACAAGGACCACACCGCCGGCTCTGGGCTGCGGGGAGGTTTCTGGAGACACCGTGTCCAGACGCTTCCCTCTCGCCCATGGTGAGCGTTTGCTCAGCTTCTGCTACTGCTCTTCCTCGAGCTCCGAGACTTGAGCTGAGCCCTACCGTGTGCTCAGTAAGCACTTACAACTGGACACAGTGTCCGGCCTGGGCGCGAGGCTAGCGACGAGCCCTGCAGGAAAGGAAGGACGAGGCTCAGGGGCACCGTGGGGCAGCCGCTTGTCCCCTTCGGCCTGGAGACACAGCAGGGCCAGCAGTGGCAGCGCGGTGCTGTGGCGGTGGCACCAGGGCAGCCCGTACAGTGCTGGTGAAATCCTCTTGTCTCTAGCCTGCTGAAGAGATCCTCGTGGGATTTAGAGTCCATCCAATGGCCTGGGGGCATAAAAACAAACAAAGGAGTGTAGCAGCCAGAAGGGGGTGCCCCACCCCTGGGAGCCTGGATGGGTGGGTGAGTCTCTCCGCGTGTTGTTCTAATCAAAAGTCTTGATTGTAACCACGAGGGAGGGTCCTTCCACACTGGACTCTGGTCTAAGACCAGGATTCTTCACCTGGGTGACTTGTCAGATAAATTTGGGGTACCCAGGACCCACTCAGAACTGCATGAAAAGTTTTGACTGCTTATTTGTTTGGCCCCTCTCTGGGGAAAAATGGAAGGTGGCCTCAAAGCGATCATCAGATTCTCGTGTGACCTGTGACCACTCCCAACACACAAGGGCCCTGTTCTCCAAGGACGTGTGGACTTCATACAGACAATAAAAGGACTCTGGCAAGATCCACACTTGGGAAGTGAGAACTGTATGGCACTTAGCGTGTTATGAATTTATGCAATAACATTTATTAGGGCATAATGGTTAGAATGGAAGTTTCTGAAACGTCAGCTTTTCTTCAAATCCTAGAGAGCTGTCATGTGATAATGGTAAGTTAATTAAGCCCTTTGTATCAGTTAGCTATTGCTATATAACAAATCATTCCAAACCCCAGTGATTTAAAATGAGCCTGTTCTTATTTGTCACACGTCCCCAAGCTCACTGTGGGCTGAGGCTAGGTTTGGGTACTGTCACCCTGCCCTAAATGCGTCCCATTCTCTTCTTGGGGCCGCCAGAGAGCAAGTCGAACCTGGCAAAGCTCCTAGATCTGAGCTGCAAACTGGTGCCTGGTCACCCTGGTGCCTCTCCATGCTGCTGGCCCAAAGAAGTACCAAAGGGAATAACACAAGTGACATGGCTGGGGTGTAGCTCAGGGGAGAGAGCTTGTCCAGAGGCAAGAGGTCATGGCTTTGATCCTTACCACTGACAAAGGAAAGAAATAAATTTCTGGGGTTCAAGACATGCTCCTCCCAAAAATAGCACCTTGGCATCTGAGAAAACTCCAGAAGCAGGAAGACCTCTCTCGCTTCCTCCCTGCCCTGGGTCCTTAAAGCAAGTCACAAACCCAAGCAAAGATTTCCTGAGGAAAGATTTCTTCCTCTGAGAAAATCCAAGACCCTCACTGCACAGTTGTCTGTTTCCCCCTCTCCCGGAGCAAAGAAAGGCCTTGATCTCAGGACACCGTGTCCCAGAGACTCGGAACCGAGACAGCTGGCTCAGTCTCCCCTGAGTTTATTACCAACAGCTCACACCCTCTTTGTCCTGCTATCTCTGCTTTTACATTAGAATTAAAAATACACAAATTTAAACGTTTGGAGGGACTTCTGTTTCTGGTAAAGGTTCATCCGTCATGTAAAACTTAAACTTGCCTACTTGGCTCCTGTTGTCCGTCCTGTGGGAGAGGAGCCTCAGCCCTGGCTTCCTCTGGATAAGGACATTTTCCTCCCTTACGATACCCTGCCTTTCTGTGAGAAGACAGAGAGAGGAGGGAGGAATCTGAGTGAAGGTGGAATTTCTGCTCTTCTCTTCACCAAGGCTTCCTGTCAAGACCTGGGCCACACAGGAGGAAGTGTGCTGCAGGCCGGCAAGGGAGCTGCACCCCCGTCACGTGCGCGGGGCCTTAGACCTCCCGGGGCCATGAGCCTGCCGGCAGCTGTGCGCGTTGTGGCTCTTTGTGGGATTCCGATGCCTGATGGTCCAGGGGCCTGAGGTGACGACGCCAGCCCTGGGCGGCAACTGCACACGCAGACGAACACGGCAGAGCAGTCTGACTGCAGAGACCAAAAGAAACCAATTGTTTGCAGACTCCAATCAAAACCAAACCAGTGGGTGACAGACAAGGTACGTCTCGTGGCAGGCTGAGCACGACAAGTGAGGTGGTGGGCTGAGTTGCAGAGCTGTACCTGGCAGGCTGTCCTCAGAACCCGGCCCTCACATCAGCCTGCTTGTTATTTTATCTTCCACTTCTGTCTGTGCCTCTTCCTCACGTTGTGTGCTTGTCTCAGTCACAGTTTTGGGAAGCCCCCGGCTAATTCCAATCAAAATTCATTTAAAAAATTCACTGGAGAGCTGCTTTGAAAAGGGGAAAGACCCACTGACAAGACAGAAGAAGGCTCTAAGGCTGCAAAGAGAAGAAAGCTGCTTTAAAAGAAAATGCCAACAGGTCTGCCTTAATGATGTGTTCATTGTGAGAGATGACTCGCCTCCTCCAAACCCGCTTC
>PVIR01014248.1:0-40791 GCA_004026965.1 Petromus typicus | reverse complement strand
TTCAGGCTGGCCCAGAACTCACTGTTTAGCCTAGGCTAGCCTGGAACTCACTATTATCCTGCCTCTGCCTCCAGAATGAGGGGACTACAGGAATGACCCCCAGTCCCGGCTCATTGGTGCTTTTGGGAGACAGGATCTCAATATGTAGTTCAGGGTGGCCTCTAACTTATGGTCATCCTCCTGTCTCAGCCTCCTGTGTGCTGGGATTACAGGAGTGCACCGAGTTTATACCCATTCAATTTAATTTGAGACTCACAACTCTTCACTCTTCCTGTACTCTAAAATTAGTCTTGTTTGATGGCATTTTTCCATTTTTGTATCTTTTTAAATTTATTTTGAAATGCTGGACATGGTGGTACACTCCTATAATTCTTACCCTCATGAGGCCGAAGCAGGGGGATCACTGCCAATTTGAGGCCAGCCTAGACTACAAAATGAACCTATTCTCAAAGACAAAAAAATAAATTTCTGCTTTGCATGTGTCTAATCTTGTGTAAATGTGAGTATTTCCCCATGGAAAATTTTAAGCTTTCAATGTAAAGTCACTTCCCAAGAGGGGAGATGTGTGTAAGGTGCCTGCCCCACAGACCACCTGCCCAATGCTTGTTGCCCTCCTGCCATACTCGCTCGGTTCTCAGCCATGGCCAGACAAGTAGCCAGGGTGAGAGAGCCCCTCCTCATGGCCTGAAGGCAGGACAAGCCCTGGGGACAGCCGTGGCTGTGCTACTTCACCTTGGGTTGCTCCTTGCCCCTCACTTCCTTGCGGTGTGCTCCTCAGGGCTCGGGCTCAGTAAATCACATGTGGACAGGTCCCGACTCTGGGCTCAGTTTCCAGAAGACCTGACCAAGAGAGCTCTCTCCACCCACCGAACAAAGAATTGGTAAAGTCAAGAGCAAATGGGAGCAGCAAGGTTTTATACTTACTAAAATTTGGTAAAGTTCTATTTTTACTGAAGTTTGCTGGTGGCCCCGGCAGTCTCTGTCCCAGTGTGTCACCTCCAGGAACTTGAGGGTTTGTGATTGTGAGCGGGGAGGGGATGAGCACGCTCCCTGACATCACTGGTGGGGGACAGAATCACACTCTACCAGGAAGCAAAAAATATGAGCTCTGCCACTGACTCCACCCATGGCTAGGATGAGGACTGTCTACTCCTGGAGCTGTGGTGAGCCCATGTCCTGGGGAGAAGGATAAGTGTGGGGATTTCTGGTCAGATCCCATCAACAGGAACCTGGATTTAGCATGCCCAGAAGCAGCTAACTGTCCTGTTTACCTAATGCCGTGGGAGGGTCTGCACGACCAGCCATGCCACGGTGGGGCTGCACTGTCCACCCTGGGGCCTGGTCACTCAGTGATGGGGCCGTCCTGGGTGCTGCCAGGTGGTCAGCAGCATCTGTGGCTTCTGCCCACCAGGATTACAGGTATGAGCCAACACACCTGGCTCATTGTTGTTTTCTGAGACAGGATCTCATTATGTAGTTCTCATGGCCTCCAACTTGTGATCACCCTCCTGCCTAGGCCTGGGCAAAAAGTGAGATCTTGTCTCAGTCTCCCACAAGTTCTGGGATCACCCTACCCCAGTTAGTTTTTTAGGGACTGTTATTTTCTTGATATTTTAATTCATTTATTTATTTAATTCTAAAAATATATATGTATTTGTTTGTTTGAGAAAGGATCTGACTATGCAGTTTAGGCTGGCCTTGAACTCATCACAGAGTCTAAACCGGCTTTAATTTCAACAAGATCCTCCTGTCTGAGCCTTCTGAGTTCTGGAATGATAGGCCCGTGCCACTATGCCTGGCTTTATATTTTTTATTTTGAGAAAAGATTATCTCAGTATCTCAGAGTGCTAGGATGATAGGCACGTGCCGCTATGTTCTGATATATATAAGGACAAAACTTCATTATTTTGTTTTGTTTTTTTGTGTTTTGAGAGAGCATCTTACTATGCAGTTCAGGCTGGACTTGCACTTATAATATAGCCCAGGTTGAACTGGAACTCATGGCATTCCTCTTGCCTCAGCCTTTCAAGTGCTGAGACTACACAGTTCACTCCCATGCCTAGCCAGGGCAAACATTAAGAATTACACTTAAGTAGAGAACAAATAACATGGTTGATAATCCAAGACCATTTCTAGAAGGGAAGAAACAACCAGTAGCCTCAGTATGCATAACTGCATGGGAAATGAGAGCGACTAGAAAGGCAGCCTAAACTGAGCTGTCTGGAGAGGGCCCTGAGGAACAGGGGAGATGTAGGCTGTATCTGGAGTACAGGACTGTTTCCACTTGGATTACGGTCCTTCGTGACTTGGTGGAGAATGCGTGAAGACCACACCGAGTCCGTCTGCTCTTGTGCATGGTGCTGTTCATGACACCCATGCAGGGTCCACAGCATTGCACGTGTCAGGTTTTCTATACTCATCTCATTCACATCATTTCTAACCTAATCTTCACTTACCTCAAGTTGTCTATGGCTCCAGCTTGATGCTGAGGGTTTCCAAGGTACCTGTGGTCAGTCAGACGTTACTGCCACTTGGGCCGGGGATTTAGCTCAGTGGTTCCGGCGCCTGTCTTGCAAGCGCAAGGACCTGGGTTCGATCCCTGGTAACCACATACCTATACTGGGTGTGGAGACTCACACCCAGCAGCAGCCAGTACCACATACCACAGTGCCAGGCGTGTTGGCTCACGCCTGTAATCCCAGCACTCGGGAGGCAGAGGCAGGAGGATTGCTGTGATGTGAGTTTGAGGCTGAGCTCAGGGCCAGCCTGAACCACAAAGCGAGACCCTGTCTCAAAAAAACCTAAAAAAAAAAAAAAAAGAAGTTACTGCCACTTGTCAGGCTCCCTGCTCAGCTATGGAATACAGGATTGTAGTAGAGCATCTCACCCCTTTATGGGGCAATTCTTACAGGTGAGATCTTCATTGGAAAAATGATAACATATATCCCTAGTGCATGACCCAGCAATGGAACTTTTATAGGTGGAAACTATATGGAATTTTTTCTAGGTGTTTATATAACTTGGTTATATAAGCAAACCCTCTGACCAGATGTTCCCAGCTGTGCTCCTTATCACTGCCAGGGTCTGGAATTCAGTAGATAAATGGATAACTCAACTCTGCTCTGTCCCAACAATGGAATACGATCCAGAAGTGAGAGCTCACAGTCATGACAGGCACAACCACAAGTGAATGAAATCAACCTGGGGACTATGGGTCAATAATTCTGAAACGAGGTGAAAAATTAGCAGGGAAGAAACAGATGTCCCGAGAAGGGAATGAGAAAGAACAGTCAGTCACTGGTCTGGTGGCATGGGTGACACATCAGGTGCATCCCAAACCCTGAGAAAACGGGAGGAAGGCCGGATGAGGTGGCTCATGACTGTAATCCCTCTCTCCGGAGGCAGAGACAGGAGGATTGCTGTAAGTTAGAGGCTAGCCTGGGCTACATAGTGAGTTCTGGGTCAGCCTGAACTACAAAGAGAAACCTTGTCTCAAAAACTAAAGGGGGATGGGGGAAGAATGTTATTTTGATGCTTTGAGATCCCATAGCCTATCTCCATGGATAAGATACAATGCCTCTTTTTCTCCAACCACTGGAAATCACTGAGTTCCAAGTGGAAAACCAAGCTGGCTGAGGTGGTGAGTACCAATAATCCCAGCACTCTTAGAGGCTGAGGCAGGAGGACTCCAGGTTTGAGCCTAACATGTATACCTAGATTCTTGGTGAGACCTTGTCTGTGGGGTTCCCTGGGCTAAACAACGCCGACTCCATAAAGGAAGTGCAAGGTGCCACATACACAGCGGGCCCCTCCGTGCCACAGAAACTAAGGGAAAATAGAGAGACAGGGACTGTCCCCTATAAGACTGGTTTGGGGCGGTTGAGTACAAGGAAGTGGGGCTGCATATAAGTCCTGAGAGTGCTGGCAATAAAGGCTTCTCCACCATTTCGTCTCTTCATGATGATTCTCACCCGTGGTTCACTGCCAGATGAGTAGCCCTCGGGAATAGGACGCAACACTTGTCTCCAAAACTAAACTCACAAATGGAGGATAACCAGGACCTAGAAGAGGAGGCAATGGGATGCAAAAACAGTGAAGTTGTATTATGTACTTACAGCTAATGTGATTGCTAGGCACTACAAATATGTAAAAAAAAATCATAAAATATTAAAGTATAAAAAGAGCTGGAGAAATAGTTGACTTGAGAAGATCCTTAGTTCAATCCCCCACACTAGCAGAAAAGACAGAAAATTTTCCTCATGCAGATCAATGTAGTTATTATACATGAGAAAATTTTAATGAAATAAAACAAAAAATAATAAAAGCATAAATACCCTGGAAAATGAAGTCACCAAGTCCTCATGAAAGAGTTTACATCGAGGTTCTGTTTGTTTATTGATTTAACTCTGAGATACTCTCACAATATAACCAGGCTGGCCAACTCAAAGGAATCCTCTTCCTCAGCTTCTAAAGTGCTGGTGCCACACCTGGCAAGGCTCCCTTTATGACCTTGACAATGTTCTCTCTCTTCCCAGCTTCAAGGTACACATGTCATCATTATTTCCCTCACTGGTACACAAGAGCCAACACTCACAATATTAAAGGGCAAAATTTTGTTTTGTGGTAGAATTCAGGTCACAGTCTGTAAAGGGTATTGTATTGGAGAGCTTGCAGCCCCCGGCAAACTTGGGAAAAGAAGAGTTTGGCCAGCAAGATACAATAGGAAGTACTCAGGTATCCTTGAATATATATGACCCCTCCCACTCTGACTATACATATACAAAATAGTCACTTGCTGACCTCTGGGAGGGACTGGTCCCCTCTCCAGAGAATCCCGAAGTGACTAAACAGCCTGCTTTTTTTTTTTTTTTCTGGAGAGGCAATATAAGAGGACAAAGGAACACGAGGGGGGAGAGCACTAAACTGAGCCTTACTCTGAGGATGAGCTGTGGCCCTCCATGCTGCTTTTACCCGTGGTTGCAACATATCGGTGGTGCTGTTTGCTAAAGGACAAGCTAGACTCCATGCTGTAACCTGTCTGACAATATAACAGTGTTGTTCTGCTGCAGTGGTAATTATATTCTCAAATTGGTCTTTTTACAATGTTTACTACTTTACTTTTATATATATATATACGTATATACATACACATATATATATAGTATATATATGAAAATTCTCATTTCTGGCGTGTTTCAGTTTCATTTTGTATATCATACCTCAATTTCTAAGTAAAGATATACCAATTCAGCAAGTTTTCTTCCCTTGCTGAATCATAGGCTGGCACAGCAGAGGTGCACAGTAGAGGAGAAATAGCTCTGGCCTGGCTCAGGGAAACAGAGAGGCGGGGTACAAAGGGAGGGGCGGAGCCTTCTAGACCACACCCCCAGTGGCCCAGCTCCTCTGACCAGGCCCTGCCTCCCAGCATCACATTGAGCTGTAGACTGAGAGGAATAAAATCCACAGATGTCTATCATACTGCTATGATCCAGTCATCCCAAACCCCTACTTGTGCACCCAGAAGGCTTTGGCACATTATCTAGATTAAAAAAGTAGAGACATTGCATAATGAATGCACAAACTAGTGTGTCTAGCGTTACTTTGAGAGTGATACTTCTGTGTGAGCACTTTGAGAGTGATCCTCCTCTGTGAGCCCAGTTCTCATTGGGCTGCAGTCTATACAGCTGGCAGACCTTGCACACATCACAGGAAAAGGTACAGATCTGGACCTGGAGAGATGGCCTCATGTCCCTCAGGAACTCTGCCAATTCTGCACAGACTCGGGTAAATTTCTTGGGGTGCACAGCCTTTGCTGGAATCTTGAACTCACAGCTCTCCAAGGGGGCAGGATACAGCCCCTCAGTTAACTGGCTCAGTTCAGCAGACACACACAGCAGGCCCTGAAGGATGCCCAGGGAAATGGGGTTGCCATAGCAACTGAAGGTCTTGAGCTGGGAGCAGGGGCTCAGGGAAGGCAACATGGCAAGCAGCCGGGGCTCTGTGATCCCACAGTGCTCCAGGCCCAGGTTCTCCAGCGTGCTGGCCAGTTGGTCTAGCAGAACCCGGAGGGTCTTAAGGTTGGATGACTTCATTCAGAACATCCTCAGAGTCGGGGACTTCAGCTGGCTTGTGCTTGGACATTGGGACAGATGCTGTAGGTCTGATTCCTTCAGTGAACTTGAACTCAAGGTGAGGACTTCCAAGTGGGTCTGGCCCCTGGAGAGAGAAAAAAAATTGACTTTGTATGAGTGGAGACAATAAGTGGGGTGCACTGGGAAGTGACCTCAAGGTTGGAGTTTAAAATGATTATTCAAGGCATCATCCCTTGTGCTTGACTCAGTCCCTGTTCCCTGCAGCCCCTGTGCTCACCGCAGAGCAGAAAACCACAGCTCCGTCCAGAGGAGGCCGGTGGGAGACACGCAGGAAGAATGAACCCAGGCAAGATCGGGCACTCGGACTCGTGTGTCCTCAGCAGAGCCCGTGCCCCTGTTCTCAGCCCTGCCCTCCTGCTCCCCCATCACCCCGAGTGCAGACTCCTGCACGTCCCCCTCCTGCACCGTTATGGCTTCTATCTAGATGTCCGCACAGCAGCAGGCACTTGACTGGGGATGTGAGCATGTGACTGCACGGTGTGTGTGGTCACTGGATCAGTCCAGGGTGGGGTTGATCACAGCTGTGAGCCATGGAATTCATAGAGAGAGGGGCTGGACCCTGGGAGTGAACAGCACTAAGTAACAGTCTTGTAGTCCGGGTGCAATATACAGGGAAAGCAGGAAGCAGGGCTCCTGCTCTCTGCCTGCCCTGCAGTGGACTCTTTCTTCTAGCTACGCCTTGGAGCCAGCTGTGTATGGACTGAAAACACTCAAAACAGTGAGCTAAATAAACCTTTCCTCCTTTAACTTGTAGTGTTAGGATATTTTATCATAGCAATGAGAAAGTACCTAAGAAATGCATTGGGGAGGTTTTGCAAAGGAAAACAGAGCCTGGTTTGCTCCCTATGTCAGGTTCCAAGCACAAGCTCATGGTGAATGTGCAGGGGTGAGACGTTGCTCTCTTCCCTCTTCCCAGGACCTCATTACGTCTGACTCCTGCCCCAGTTTAGTCCCTGCCTTCCCGTGGGTGCTAATGGAGACCTCGCCAAGGTCCAGACAATGCCTTCTTCCCTCTTCCCAGTGTCTCTCACATTACCAGCAGCTTGGCACACAATTGCCCTCTTAATGTTGACAGTCACCTTAATGTTGACAGACATTCATAGATGTGAAGGAAGCTCACCACCCACTCACCTGAAGCTCCTGTGCAGAGTTCCCGGCAGGAGGAAGGCATTAGGCATATGAAACTCACAGAGACTCTGCATCTGTCATAGATGAAAAACAGATAAGCGTGCCACTTTATGTTTCTAATTTTATTTTCATTTTTTCTGAGACACAGTCTTGTTTTGTAGTTTGAACTAGTCCTGAACTCACTATATATCCCAGGCTAGCCTTGAACTTAAGGCAATCCTCCTGCTTCTGTCTTCCAGAACCCTCCGTCCAGTACAGCACCCTCACCTGTGCGGAGCCTTCTGGGACAGCTGCATGTCAGTTCCATCCAGTAGAGCTTCCAAGCTCTGTAGGTTTCTGTCTTCTAGTGACATTACTCCCAGCTGATTGTGTGGGGAATTAGGTTTCCTCAAATCCATCAAAAAGATCCTCAAAGGAAGGCAGGGGAAAGGCCAGGCCGGCATCATCACCTTCAGGGCCTCACTGCGTTCCTCCACGAAGGCCAGCACGAGTATTTCGTGGAAGATCATGGTGGGCAGATCATGCAGAGCGGCACTGTGTATGGCCTCAGTCTCCAGCAGGCTCTGCTTGGCCAGCTCATACAGAGTGATTGGGCTCTGCACATTCATCCTGAGAAACCTGCGAGGAGAGGATCCTGGGTCACGTCCAGGAACAGGCATCCAATCAGAGCTAGCTCTAGTGCCTTCTGACGTATTAAGAACAATTCAAGGTCAAAGTCCCTGGTCTAACTATGTAGGGAGCCTTCTAAATCTACCCCAGTTTCTCTGACCTAATTGGCCTAGAGCTATATCTCTGACTCCACCGGTACCAGGACATTAGCACTGCACCCACTTCAAGACATAATCCTTGGAACTCCAGTCTCTTTGGGAAGTAGGCTCTCACTGTTGTTAAATCTCAATCCTTTCTTGTTTGGGGGTTTTTGATCACTGCTCCATGGCTGACAATTTTATATTAACTAGAAATGAGCCATAAAGACAGCAGAGAGCTGAGCATAAAGGCCCCTGTATGTCCTCACAGGGCTCTAGGATGTTACAGCAGAGGGTCCCACTGCAGGTAGAACCCAGACAATTCAGGAGGCCCTGGTCTAGGGGCAAAAAATTCTCTGACTGTAGCTCAGACCAAAGGCCCTAAGGTAACTGCCGAGTAACACAGTGTATTGGGAAGGGAGGAAACCACAAATCCCATAGGTAAAATGATCAGAGAAAAGTAGGGTGGGAGGGAGTGACCGTGTAGGCCGTCTCTACTGCTGTGAGCTCCTGAGGCCGAACCTCACTGACCACACAGCTCAGGGCCTTTTCTCCTCAGCTAGTGCAGGTCACAAGCTCTCAGATGGAAACCAGGGAAAATGTTCACGGAGGAAACCAGGTGGATTAGATGTGACTCACTCTATTTCTGGTCATTTCTTGACATTCATCCACACATTCACCTCAAATCTGCATGTACATCTACAAACATTTTGTGCTCTTTTCTAGGACTCAAGTCCACAAAGTTCACTTCTACACCCAAGTCCATTATTGTGCAAGTTTGCAGCCTGCTCTACAACGTGTCCTTTTCCATTTCACACTGAATCAAAACTCCTGTCTTCCGGAAGTCCAGAAAGAAGCATAGAACATGTGGATCCAATCAGAACTCCATACACAAAAGACATGGAGTAGCATGAAGGGGATAGGACTCTCTAGGACTGCATATCAAAATATATATTCCAGGAATTAGCACAAAACCAAACTGTCCTGGGATGGTTTAATGGTGCCATAATCCCTTCCAGGCCATCCAGAAAGTCGTCATCTATGAAGTCAGGGAAACCAGAATCCAGAACATCATCCTCACCAATAACAGAATACATTTCAAGGCGCAAGTTGCTCAGCCCTGCTGTGTGGCGCAGCAGCTCTGCAGAGTGGCCACGGACATGGGGTTCCACATGTAGCTGAAGGTGGTGAGCTGGGAGCAGTGGCTCAGGGCAGGGAGGAAGGCAGGGACATGGGACTCTGGAATGTGGCATTTCTGCAAATGTAGGGTAATGAGTGTGACTGCAGTGTTATCCAGGAGAGACCAAAGGGGATCCGGACTGAAAGCAGTCAGGGTGATTGATTAGCAACAGGTGTTTGAGGTGTCTGGTACTCGGACACTGTGGCAGCCGGGTCCAGTCAGAGTGTGAAATCCAGCATGACGTTAATGAGAGGGTCTGCAGTGGAGTACGCAGGCACCTAGAGAGAGAGCAGGTGGTCAGAGCTGGTCAAAAGTACGGGTGAGGACTAACTACAAAGTAGAGCGATTGTCACTACAGACTCCTAGTTTAGGCAGAGGCTGTTTTCCATCACTCCGTGATGTTCTGTGTCTAGTATATTGGCATTCTCCATCATTTCTGCTTAGCAAAAGAGCACAGACCTTTCCTGGTGTGGGCAGCAAGAGACAGGCAGGAAGGACAAATCAGATCAGATCTGGCCTCGAGCCCTGGAGTTCCCCCAAGGCCTGTCAGCAGGGTGTGTGTCCTTGTTCCCAGGCCTGCTCCTCTGCCCCTTGCCCACAGCTGCAGATCCTGCACTTGCCGCCTGGTCCTCCCCCAACAGGGGCCAGAGGATTCTAGGAGGGACTTTGAGGGGATCCCCCAGGCTTCCCCAGGCTCTCTGATGATCTTCAGGGACACTGAGTGGGCATGAAGAGGACTGCTGAGGGGGAGGCAGCAGTGTAAGGAGCAGTTAAGTTCCTGGCTCCTCCCACAGGAGCAAGGACTGGGACTGGGCTGGATCCCAGGTTCAGAGGGGAAGGGGGAGGGGAAACATAGGAAGAGAAGGCTGGGGAAGATGGCGACTGGCCTGCGTGCTGAGGAAGGCCCAGGAAGAGAGCGGGCTAACCGTCCAGCCAAGTGGTAGAGCCTCTGCTGGAGTCAACAGCAGCCTGTGCCAGGGCAGCGCAGAGGGACAGGCTCACTGTCTCACACAGCTCCTGAGCTAGAAGCTCAGGCGGAGAGTACCGTGTGAGCCCTGGGGTTCCCTCAGTGCCCCTGTCTGCTCTGTTTCTCAGCACCTTACCCAGGAGAGCTTCCTGAGGAAGACAGCACTCACCTGCCCTCCGTATCTAGCCCTGACCCTGGCATCCTAGCACTGTGGCCCTTCCCAGTCTGGCTCCTCCGGGCAGTGCCTGCACGAGCCCTTGCTGTAAGATTGAGGAGTGAACAGGGCTCGCTCTCTGTCACATAGCCTGTGGGTGGCACAGTGTGTGTGTTCCTAACCTTTCTAGCACACAGAAAAGGGCTTCTGACGCTGCGGAGAGCTCGGTGTCTTACCTGAGAACCTTGTCCACTTGAACTTCTTGGAATGAGCCTGAATACATAGTAAGCTCCTCCAGAGGGTAACGCTTGAGAAACGGTGAGGTGACTTGGGTGGCCGGCTGCTCTCTCTTCTCTGAGGAAATGCACGCAGGTCCAGAGATGCCAGAGAACATTAGTTGGTGATATGTTCTCCTGAGTTTCTGGTTTAAGTCAACATATGTTATAATAAAGAGTGTCCAGCAGTGACCCAGTTGCACCTCCCGAGTGCTTACTACCTTGGCTTTCTGTATCAGTGAAGCACTCCATATGCCTCATCTCCATGAGCCAAATCAGACTGTGGGATTTGAATTCAAACCAATATTCTTCGCCACACCACAGCTTGAAAATCACTCTGAGGGGCTGCTTTCCTTCTGCTCTTGTCCCACTCTTCTTTGTTTTTCTCTACTCTGGGGCCTTTACCTTGCCGGCTTCCAACTCGTTTCCACCCCAGACGCTCCAGAACTTTTGGTGCTCTTTCCTCATATCCAGCACTTTCAATCTCCTGTGGATGGAACATAAGGAGTCTGAGAATTGAGGTCAGGACCTATTTTCCCCGTGTGATTTGCTCATCCCAGACATCAGCTGCCATCTTCTGTGCTCCTTCTGGGTGTAGTTTTTCCTTGCTCTTTCCCCCTGGATCTAGCCCAGTCCCTGCTGCTAGTGCCTGTGGGAGCACAAGGCGACTTCCTGCTCATTTCCCTGCTGCCTGCCTCTTTCCCAGTCCTCCCACCTGGCTGTCAACTCCCAGGAGGCTCAGCAATGCCCAAAGCTTGTCTGATTCTCTGCCAGTGACCATCAGAAGCCTCTGCTTTACCCTCCCGCCCCACTCTCTGTGGCTTTTGTTTCCCTTGCAGGAATCCCTGGCCCTGCCACTAGGATACCTGGGCCACACTCACCTGGAGCAAACCTGCTGGCTCAGCAGCACCTTGAACCTGTCCAGCACAGCTTGTAACATCTTCTGCTGGAACTTGAAATGTTCTATGGAAATGTTTGATCTCATGTTTGTCAGTCCTCCTAGGGGCAGGCAGGGGAAGGGCCAGCACAGCACCATGGCCTTCACGACCTCGGGGTGTCCCCAGTGAAGGCCTGAGTGAACACTTGTGGGAAGAGCTCCCCTGGTACATCTTCCAGAGCCTGGATGGCCAAGTCCTTGTCCCTGAGCATGCTCTGAATGGCCAGTTTGAGTAGTGTGGGTGGGGACCGAGTCCTCATCCTGTTGAATATTCTACTGCAAGTTCTCTGGGAAGACACTGAGAAAAGAGGTTGAGACTGCAATACTCCCCTCTCCTCCCAACAGGAAAACAACTTCCAGTGCCTTACTCCTGCTCATTTCACCAGGAAGCATGTCTCACAGTACCAGGTGAAGCACGGTGATGACCAAAACATCACTTCCAACTGTAGCACCTGAACTCTGAACCCACCGAGAGTGGAAACCAAGGAATCTATCACTGATGCTGCCAAGTTGGAGGAAAATTCTGATGCAGAGGTTTGCTGTGAACCTGGCAAGTTAGGAGACCTTGTCCCAAAATAGTTCACTGGGGGCCCTTGCTAGAGCATTGTTAGCCACCCCTGTCTCCTGCAGCCTGTGTACTGAACAGTAATCCCATGTCCTTTATTTTTTTCCTTCCTTCCCTTCCCTCTTTTCTTTCTACCTCATTCCTTTCCTTTCCTTGCCTTTCCTTTGTCTTTGAGACAAGATCTCGCTTTGTAGTTCAGGCTGGCCCTGAGCTCACTCTGTAGTCCAGGCAAGTCTCCAACTCACAGCAGTCCTCTTGCCTCTGACTTCTGAGTGCTGGGATTAAAGGTGTGAGTCACCACGCCTCACCTTTCTTACTTTTTGTGGTACCTGGGATGAAAGCACATCAGGCCTCTCCTGTTTAGTGATACTTTCATTGACATTACTGAGATCTGACTCAGCCTGGCACGCTGCCTCAGGTCTATGATACCAGCACTCTCAGAAACTGAGCCCCCAAGATCAAGTTCAAGCCCATCCTAAGCAATTTAGAGTCTTGAAAATAAGCCACGAATAGGGGTGCACACATGTAATCCCAGCACTCTGGGGACAGAGGCAAGCGGACTGATGAGAGTTTGAGGCCAGTGGGCCACATAGTGAGTTCCAGCCCAACTAGAATACAGAGGTTAATCTCTATGTCAGAAAACCCAAATTAGAAACACAAATAAGAGAGTAAGGTCAATTTAATCTGGGGTCAAAACAAACATCTCAGCTAGGCTTGGTGGGCAGGCCTTAATGCAATCCACGGAGAGGCCGAGGGCAGAGGATGTGGAGTTCAAGGTCACGATTCATTATGGATTGTGGTCAACACAGCTTGGGTAACAGGAGTAGAGGTGGATCCTGTAACCCTCACACTGGTGAGGCTGAGGCAGGTCGATTGGAAGTTTGAGTCCAGCCTAGTAAAGTTAGTGACACTTTGTCTTAAAAAGTAAATTTTCATAAAAGCAGGAGATATAACTGTGTGAAGGACCAGTGATCAATATCCAGTCTCAGAAATAATTCAAAAGTACAGCTTGAGGGCCGGGGATTTAGCTAAGTGGTTCTGGCACCTGTCTTGCAAGCACAAGGACCTGGGTTTGATCCCCGGTTACCACATACAATACTGGGCGTGGAGACTCACCCCAGCAACAATCAGTACCACATACCACAGTGCCGGGCGTGGTGGCTCACACCTGTAATCCCAGCACTTGAGAGGCAGAGGCAGGAGGGTTGCTGTGATGTGAATTTGAGGCTGAGCTCAGGGCCAGCCTGAACCACAAAGCGAGACTCTGTCTCAAAAAACCTTAAAAAAAAAAAAAGTACAGCTTGGGTGACATACCTAGGCCTTGTGCCCAATGACCAAAATCAAGCCAACTGTGGTGGTGAATGGCTGGAATCTCAGCATTTATGAGGCTGAGGAAGGAGGATCAACATGAGTTTGCAGCCAGTCAGGGTGAACAGTTGAAAACTGGACTAAGCTTGATAGCAAGGAGTGGGAATGGTGACTCACAGCCATAATCCCAGCACTTGTGAGGCACAGGCAGGAGCCTGCCCAGAGTTTGAGGCCAGCCTGCGCTATAAAGTGAGACCTTGTCCCAAAACAACTAACATAAATAAATAAATAAGATAATGAAACCCTCTGTAATAATACACTACCACAAAAATTCTAAAGTTTTTTTTCTTTGAGACAAGGTTTCGTTTTGTAGTTCAGGCTGGCCCTGAGCTCAGCCTCAAATTCACATCACAGCAATCCTCCTGCCTCTGCCTCCCGAGTGTTGGGATTAGAGGCGTGAGCCACCACGCCTGGCACTGTGGTATGTGGTACTGATTGCTGCTGGGGTGAGTCTCCATGCCCAGTATTGTTATGTGGTTACTGGGGATCGAACCCGGGCCCTTGTACTTCCAAGACAGGCGCTGGAACCACTGAGCTATATCCCCGGCCCTTGTCTGTTGTATTTTGAGATGTCTCGCTGTGTAATCCAGGCTGCCTTGAACTTGGACTAACCTAAGGTGGTTCAAAACCCAGGCGATCTTCCTGCCTCATCCTCTGGGGTGCTGGGATTACAAGTTCTGCCACCGTGCCTGGCAGAAAACCACGTTTCTTCCCAAGTCAGGCACAAGCTCCTCCATGAGGAGGTGACTGTGACCAGAGGCTTCTTGTTTGCAAGAACACTGAATCCAAAGTCCCACTGAGTGTGCGCTGCGCGGTTTGAGTTCAAAGCACCCTGAGCGTGTCTGGGGCCTGGAGATAGAGCCCAGGGACTCTGGTCCAATTGTCACCTCTTAGAACCTGAGTGTGCTAAAGACATCCTGGAGCTGGTGAACTGGGAGGCGACAGCCGAGGACAGTGAGTCGGACCCCAGCCCTCGCGGTCAGTGACTTGGGGAGACAGCGGGAGAACTTACTCGCGTGGTGGAGTAAAACGTCTTTTCCTGTATCAAAAAAGATGACCTTAAATCCTTGACGGATGCCGCACTGAAATGGTAACACCCAAAGGATACGGTTCAGCACGATCTTCTTCCATCCGGGTGCGCCGGGAGCACCGCAGAATGAAGGAGACTCAGGGCATCAGCAGGCCTGCGGAGCACTGTGTGCACACAGACACAGAGGGTGTGCAGCCTGGGGAAGGGGGCGGCGGTGAGGAGAAACCGAGACAGTGCCTTCACGTCAACAAAGGGCTGGGATGCCACTCGGGGTCTTACCCAGGCTTTGATACCTTGTGCAGTAAATAGAAGCGAGCAGGAGGATGTGTGACAGGAGAGGGTTGGACAGGAATGAGCAAAGTAAACCTGAGCGCACGAATCCTGTCGCTGGTTCAGTAAGAATTACACAAAATGTTGCCGCGGGTCATTGTACACTTTTCTGTTTCGGTGTTTTAACAATTTCTTTGTCCTTAAACACTGGGGGAAAGCCAGGAAGGTGTGCAGAGGAGAGCTCTGTGCAGTAGAGCCCGAGCTAGTTGGGGGAAGGATCCCCAACTTGCAGCACAATCTCACAGCATTCAGCAGGGAAATGCTGATTGTTTTTACCTCTGAAACACTTTCCCAATTTCCTCTCATATCCACTTTTGAGGCTTTAATATAAATCTTCATAAAAATATAATGTATGCAGAAGTTGCTTTCAATATATAAGGATCCATTTTTTAAAATATCTGGGCCGTGTGTTTGTGAGTGTGGTGTGTGAGTGTGTGTGTGGTGTGTGTGCACACCGGGACAGGTTTTGCTCTGTACTCCCGGCGGACCCCAGTCTCCCTTCCTCCTCCCTCCGCCCCCGGAACGGTGGGGTACCGGCCTGGGAGGCCCTGCGTAGCTGTGAGCAGCAGGTTTATCTACCACTGAAGCTGTGCTGAGAAGCAGCCCAGCCCTCCGCTCACAGGCCCCTGCGGCAGTGGTGACCTAGGGCTGCATTTCCTCCTCAGGACAAAGCTGAAGACAGCAGTGAGTTCTGAGTGGTGGCGAAGCCACTTCCTTTCTTCCCTGACTTCAGGGTCACAGGAAGTTGGTTGCCCCAGCACTGGGAACAAGAGTGGCCAGATCGGCCTAGGGGCTGGAGGTCCATGAACATACAAGACGGGCTTGAGTGTTGCAAATCACTCATGAGAGGGCTTGGTGACACACGGCAGCATGCCAGCACTTGGGGGGCTGAGGCAAGTGTCCTCCTGAGTTGCAGGCCAGCCGAGGCTACACAGATAGTTCAAAACTAGCTTGCACTAGAAGTGGAGACCTTGCCCATACAAATCCATCAAGCATGTAAGATAAGGGGTGGGGGATTTAGCTCAGTGGTTCCAGCTCCTACCTTGCAAGCGGAAGGGCCAGGGTTGATCCTGGTAACCACATACAAAACTGGGCGTGGAGACTCGCACCATCAGCAATCCTACCACGTATCACAGTGCTGTGCTGGCCATGCCTGTAATCCCAGCACTTGGGAAGCAGAGGCAGGAAGATTGCTGTGACTTCAAGGCTGAGGTCAGGGCCAGCCTGAACTACAAAGTGAGACTCTGTTTCAAAAGAAAAAAATTCACATGATCCCTAAAGAAGTAATTCTGGCCTTAAGTACATACTATAAATAAGATCTAAAACATGCAAAAAGGCACAGATGTGAAATATGCCTCTTAAAAATCTAATGGCATGTTTTCATTTTGAAAGAGGAAGAAGCCAATGAAGATGTTAGTGCACTAAACTAGGAGGTGGTGGGAAAGAGTGAAAAATGACAAACAGGGTTACAGTACTCAGAGAACGTAGAACTCATTGGTAGAAAAGTGAATGGGGTGGATTGAATAGTCAGGTATTTGATCTAAGGGAAGAGATATGCCCAAGCTGAAACTCTTCCCCTTTTTGGAAAAGAAGTGGCAGATGGAGAAATGAATTAAATTTGGAAATATGTTGTATTGACTTGACTGTAGAATTAAAACTGGCCATCACACTGCAGTTGCGATCTTATCCTTCAGTGACCTCAGAAACTGCATCTTCAACATTCCTTTTCTGTCCTCTGTAAAAAATTCTGGCTAAGCTTGGAAAAGCTTAGTCTTCTCAGGGAGGAGCAGGCACTGATAAGATGGGAAATTATTTTTAAGTCTCGCAGTGTACTTTTAATATTCCATTTCTGTCATTTACTTTTAATATGTACTCTGAGGATCTCAAATAAGGTGATCAAATGTGTCTTTTTTTCAAGAATACTCTGTGTCTAGTTCAATTCATGACATCTATCCTTACACTGTTTCTTCAGAATCCTAATTGAGATTGCTTAAATTTCTGTCCTCAAAATATTTCTAAGTGTGTTTTGTTGTTCACCACTGTATCAACTGCTGGAAGACAGAAGAAACCTCATCAATCCACTACTCTGATCAACACACAGTATAACTTCATACAATGGTTTACGTGTCCCAAATGTCCAGTTACCCCATAAAACATGCTTTAGAAGCTAATTCTGAAGGTGACGGGATGAGGAGGTGGGGCTTCTGGAATTTATTTCTGTGATGACACAACAACCCTCAAGAAAGCATATATACATGTAAAGGAGAAGCCAAACACACCTTGTGTATCTTGTGAGAACTTGGGTGAACGTCACTGTACATAAAGGATATCTCATCAGGCATTTAATTTGCCAGTGTTTTGATGCTCAATTTCCCAGGCTACATAACTGTAAGAAACAATTATTTCATAAAGTAACAACCCAATGGTATTTTGGTTAGGTCCACTACAACCAACTAAGGCAGGGTCTATAAATACATTTTGTTGAATGGCAAAGTACACCAACAGGCATGGGGGAGGGGGAATGCATGTTTCAGGTTATGCAATGCAGCCTAATAGATGCTCATGTCCCAATTCACGTGCATATCTACTTCCTCTACTCACCAAGTCACATACTCACTGCCGTGGTAACTAGTGGAAATGCATGGAGTGGACTGCTGCTTGTACCATTAGTCAGTGTCAATACCTTTAGTTGGAGCCTATGAGAAAGATAAATATTTATGTGGAATTCAAAACTAAAGAAAACTGCAACGTGAAGGTTGGTTCCCGGAGACCCAAATGTATCTACATATTATATTTCCAATATATCTGCTGAGACATCGTCAGGAAGCCAAAAAAAGTAGAAATATTTCTTAATATTTAAATGTTTTTTTAAATTAGCACGTTCTAAGCACATGTTCATGTTCACCTTAAAGGTAGATATGTTTAACATTTTGATTCTTACAATTTCTTCTTCTCCTCAGCACTATCTTCACTCTAGCTCTAGATCCCCTTTCCCTACTTCATCAACATTATTACCATTAATGTAATTTTCATTATTTACTTCATATTTGTGGTGTATAAAGACTGCATTCATTCTGGGTAGTTGGTACATGACATCAAATCTTTTTATGTCCTCTTCTTTCTATCCTTGGACTCCTGACCCCTTCCCATTTGTCAAAGAGCTATTTCCCTGTTTCCTTGTGTATATCCTTTATGAGAGACGAAAATATGATACTTATATATAATGGAATACTACTTGCGTAGAAAGAATAAATTCAACATATTTGTAGGAAAATGGGTACACTTTGAAAAGATGTTAAGTGAATTAAATCAGACAAGGTTAAATGTTTTTAAAATGTAGAAAGTTTTCTGACTACATATGTTACAACTTTCTGTCAAAATGAGATGAAATGATTTGTGATAGTCAAATGTTTCCAAATTTTATGCTCAAAAGTAGATTTCCAAGACACCAAGTATAAATTTCACTAAAATATCAAATGTTTTCAGTTTAACAATATCCCACAACCCTAACCCCAACTAATAATACTCAATACTTTCCAAAATAGATACAACACAAACTTACATTTTTAAAACAAGAAATAAGATTCTGTGGACACATCATAAAACCAGTATGTTATTTTTGTGAAATTTAATTGTATTCATTTCATTAAACCAAAAAACCCCCAGCAAATCACATATTGAAAATTTACAGTATAATTAATTACTATTTCTATTGTGAATTTACCACATTCTTCCTAAGTATCGTCTGCATCATCTAATGCAATTACCTTTTGGGACTATGAGGAAAACCCTAAAATTAACTTTTAGCAAAATGTAATGCCATTAATCACTATGGGGTCTAGGCCATTTTGTATTCCACAAGAGAAACATTGTGCTTTCTCATGAACATCTTTCACCTTTCCCTTTCACACATGTGGCAACTATCATTAAGTTGCTTCTTTACACTTGTCAATTTTAGATGCTAAAAACAAATATTTGCCTATACATAAAATGTTTCACATAATAACTTCTTGGTTAATCTACACTGTCACCAGAAGGGTTTCCTTTAAAACTTAATAAAATTCTTTATCCGTATAACTAAGGTGATGTTTTCCATCCGAAATATCCCTTAAAGGCCATGTACTAAAGACTTGCATGTAAAGTGCTTCGTTATTCTGAATGAAAAATATTACTCACTTTCGTACCAACACATCAAACCACAAATGTACTGGAGGAAAGCTGTTCCTGCACATGTGCTTTCAAATGGTGCGTCTGACTCCTAACACACTTGTCTCTGTCACTCTTAGCTTTCTGAAGTTAGCAGAATCATAAAAAGCTTTCACACATTGCATAGGTTATCTCTTCAGTGGGAATTCTTTCATGATTTTTCAAGGGAAACGTCGCCTATATTTACTGCATACATATGGTTTCTCTTGTGCACTTTCACGAACTTGAATGCACTGAGAAAACTTTTTAAAATTTCACATTGTTCACAAATGTTCAGATTTTCTATGTTCAGAGTTCTACTGCTTGTGTACTGTAAGATTTTTTATAGTGCATACAAAACTCTTGTGCGCTGTCCTTTCATACCAGTGCAAGTCACTCTACATATTCAAAGTTTATTTCCTCTTAAGTTTTAATGTCTATGATGATCACTAGAATAACTGACTTCCATAGTGCTTACATACACTGGGTTCCTACACTGTGTGCTTCCTTTAGTGCCTTTGACAATCTTTGTGCACAGAAAACTTTTCCATATTGCTTAAATACAGAGTTTTGCCCCAGTGTGGGAGTCCTTTTATGTACTTACACTGTGCCTACTGAAAGCTTTCCCACAAAGGTTACATACATAGGATTTCTCCCCAGTGTGTCCTTCCATGTTTTTTACACTCTGTGTCTTGAAAGCTTTCCCACATTACTTGCATGTAAATGGCTTCTCCCAAATGTGAGTCCTTTCATGTATTTTATATTTACTGTGCCTGCTGAAAGCTTTCCCGCATTGGCTACATGCATAGGGTTTCTCCCCAGTGTGAGTTCGTTCATGTACTTGACAAGAACTTTGTGTAGTGAATGCTTTCCCACACTGCTTACATACATAGGGCTTTTCCCCTGTATGAGTCCTTTCATGTATTTTCCATACACCATGTCTCCTGAAAGCTTTTCCACATTGGTTACATACATAGGGTTTCTCCCCAGTGTGCGTCCTTTCATGTTTTTTATAATCACCCTGTGTCCTGAAAGCTTTCCCACATTGGTTACATACATAAGGTTTCTCCCCAGTGTGAATCCTTTCATGTATTTTACATTCACTGTGTGTGCTGAAACCTTTCCCACATTGGTTACATACATAGGGCTTCTCCCCAGTGTGGATCCTTTCATGTATTTGACAAGAACTGTTTGTGCTGAAAGCTTTCCCACATTGGCTACATACGTAGGGTTTCTCCCCAGTGTGGATCCTTTGATGTATTTGACAAGAACTGTAAGTGGCAAAAGCTTTCCCACATTGCTTGCATACATAGGGTTTCTCCCCAGTATGAGTCCTTTCATGTATTTTACATTCACTGTGTGTGCTGAAAGCTTTCCCACACTGGTTACAGATATAGGGTTTCTCCCCAGTGTGGGTCCTTTCATGTATTTTACAACCACTCTGTGTGCTGAAAGCTTTCCCACACTGCTTACAGACATAGGGTTTCTCCCCAGTGTGGGTCCTTTCATGTCTTTGACAATGGTTCTGTGTGCTGAAAGCTTTCCCACATTGCTTACATATATAGGGTTTCTCCCCAGTATGAGTCCTTTCATGTATTTTGTAATCACTCTGTGTGCTGGAAGCTTTTCCACACTGCTTACAGACATAGGGTTTCTCCCCAGTGTGGGTCCTTTCATGTCTTTGACAATGGTTCTGTGTACTGAAAGCTTTCCCACATTGCTTACATATGTAGGGTTTCTCCCCAGTGTGAGTTCTTTCATGTATTTTACAACCACTCTGTGTGCTGAAAGCTTTACCACACTGGTTGCATACATAGGATTTCTGCCCAGTGTGAGTTTGTTCATGTCTTTGACAATAACTTTGTGCACTGAAAGCTTTCCCACATTGCTTACATTTGTAGGGTTTTCTCCCAGTGTAAGTTCTCTCACGATTACCAAGTGAAGCGTTATCATTGAAGAATTCCCAACTCTGTCTATACACATAGCATTTTGTTCCAGTGTGCGCTCTTCCACGTTTCTGAATATCATGGTTAGAATTCAAACCTTTTCTTCCCTGGACTTGAACATAGTTGGGTGTACTGAAGGGTCTTACATCTTGCTTGTATGCAAAGCATTTCTTTTCAGCATGACTTCCTTCAGTCCATTCGGAGCAAGATTTTCCATACTGCTTACTTGCACAGACTTTTCCTTCAGAATTTGTCTTTGCATGTTTCGGAGAGGACTGAAAGCCAGTGGAGGTTTTCCTGTGTCTGTTACAGTCAGACGGCTTCTGTTTAAATCCATGCAGCTCATATGATGTGAGTCCAGGGTTATGTGTGCCAGGCGCAGTTGGTGATGAATGACCAATCAGAGGCTTTCTACATGCAAGATTTTCACCTGATTTTATACCAAGCAGTTTCATGTGCACATTAGTATCAGGAGTCATAAAAACCTTTTCTCCATGTGGATACCATAATTTATATTGACAGCACTTATCTACCTCTGCACTTCTGTCAAAGAAAACAAAGAACAAAATAATCGGTCATATTTAAGTGTCTTCATATTAATGGCTTATCAAGAAGAGATCTGATTTGATGACCCCCAAGCACATTTGATCATGCGGATGATGGTTTGGGAACAGCTTTTACTAAAGCAGTATTCATTTGAAGGTGATATGTTTGCAATATAAGCTGGTTACTTGCATGCTGAACAGTTGGTACATAAGCACACCATTCGTTGATCATTTTTCATACCCTCTCCCTCCGTCATTCACCCCTCCCCCTTCCACCGAGCCTCTTCACCCACTCCAAAATGTCTTCCTCTCTCCTTTCTATCAAGTCTGCTTTATTTTACCTAACTCATATTTTGCATTTGTCATATAAAAAAAAACATGATATTGAACTTTCTGTTTATTTTATTTTATTTATGTACCATGGGTTCCAGATCCATGAATTTCTTGACAAATGACATCATTCCATTCTCCCTTATGGCTAAATACTACTCCATTATACATACACATCACATTATTTTCACAGCTGGAGAGTGAACCCAGGGTGTTAGCACTGAGCTACCTTCTCAGTTATTTATCTTTCATAATGGAACTGAGTCTCATTAATTTTTTAAGTTTCCCAGGCTGAGCATGAATATGCTTCAGCTTTCCTGAATGCTCTATCCCATTTTTCCTTTCTACTCATCTGTAAATAGGCATCTAGGCTGTTTCCAGAGCTTCACTTTTATAAGCTTTGCTGCCACAAACATGGATATACATGCATCAGTGTGATATGATTATTTTAACTTTGGGGAGACCCTGTGCATATTTCCATAGATGTTATACTACAATGACTTTCCCACCAACATGACGGGAAGATGCTTTCTAACATTCTCTTCTGGGACATAAGTGAACTAAATGATTTAAGGATTGATTGCATGAAAACAGCTGTTATGAAAGCAGAAGTATTCATTTGGATTTTGAATACTTCTTCAAGGTTACCAATGTTGCAAATATTGATTATGTAGACCAGATTTAAATACACATAGCTCTTACAGTTACATAATTTGTTTGATAAGAAAGTAGTCTTTTGAAAATATATGAATTATTATTAAAATATATATCTATGTAATTAGATATCTTGCACTTGGTTCTCAACTAAACAGTTATATATATAAATATCTCTTTAGCCAATATTTATATATAATTTCATACAATAGTTTTATACTTGAGCATGGAAAATAATTTATTATTACACATTAGAAAATGTACTCATGGCATAACGTCAATACTCCTTGCATTTCAGATATTCAGATATTTCAAATATTCAGTTGTCAGATTCTAGATACTAAACACATATGCATCTTTGGAGAAATTTTGTGCAGTTAAAGAAATCTGAACATGGCTTCATTTTGTTTGTTTTTAAATTTTTGAGACAGGTCTCCCTATGGAGTTCAAAGTGGCCTTAAATTCACTATGTAGCCCTGGTGGCCTTAAAATCCTGGTGATCCTCCTACCTCAGCTCCCCAAGTGCTAAGATTACAGGTAAATGCTATCAGTGCTCTCTGCATTATTTTGAACATGGCCTACTTTGTGTAGTTTGCTTGGTTTTAATATTTCTGACCTTTTAGGACCATTCTTATAAATGCAAATTACCTTAGATTTTTCTTATAATTTTTGTACTCATCTTCAATTTGCTGGTCATCCCAGTTTCTTCCTAAAATGTAGAAAACAAAATACAATGATGAGTCACTACAATACATAAATATAGCTAGCTTCCAGTTAGATTCATGGTATAATATGATCATGCTTGAAAGGTTCATGAAACTATTTCCATATTCCAGTAAAGTAAAATACGCTGATGAGCAATAACATGCCAACAGCATAAATGAAAAATGCTATCTTCCTTACCTATAGCAGTCACATTCCTGAAGTTTTCCCACATCACATCTCGGTAGAGCTTTTTCTGGGATGGGTCCAACAAAGCCCACTCCTGCAAGGTGAAGTTCACAGCCACATCTTCAAAGGTCACTGCCTTCTGAATCATGAGAAATACATTTCCAGGAGGAAGAGTGAGACTCACAACACAAAGTATCCCAGATCTATTCATGAAAAGCTGAAATGAGGTTCAGTTACACAAATGGTTACTTCATACTCTGGTCAGCAAACCCTTAATCTTTATCCACATGCATTGTCACAGAGGAATTTTGATGCAAGACAGGAATTCATTACTGAAGAAACAGCAGAACATGAATACTGATTTTCCAGCTGGCTGACCCCTTTTTATTCCTATATTGTCTGGAAAGCATGGTTTACAGAGAATCCACTGATCAGCTGTGGAAGAGAGAGAACTAGGCTAGATGAATACCTAATAATTTTCTCTGAAAGACACTTAAAATATATCTATTTTCAAGTTATTATTTAGGAACTAGATCCCTTCCTCCCGATCATATTTAGATATCACTGTGAAACTTGAAATTGGTTTCATAGACAAAACTGTAATTTAACACAAAGTAAAATTCATGAATGATAGTTTACAAGCTAAATGAAAAGTATTTTTTGGAGAGTGTCTAATAAAGAACTTAGATTCAGGAAGACATACTATCTTATATGAAATGCTTTCCTATCTTAGAGATATACAAGTTTTTAAAGTGTAAGAGGAGTGTGGGGATAGACTAACCCAAAGAATGCCATGCCCATAGCCACAGGCTAGGACTTTGCATCTAGCCCAGGGAAGATGAGGGGACTGAGTGTCCCCTCACAGACACACACTGTGCTGCACATGTCTAGCCTAGGGAGAGCCCCTGGACAGACTAGTCAGTTGGAAATTGAGGACAAATGGTAAATTTTACACAAGTACTCAAAGAGACCAGACAAACAAAACCCAGAAGTAAAGAACATCCAGTAGCTACTAAGAAGACCAACTGAAGGCTAACTGGAGTTACAGAAAAAAGTAGAACCTAGCATAGCTGGAATTATTAATATCTTTACAGAAATCACAGAAGAATTTGCAAACATGAGAAGAGCTAAAAAATAGAAGCAGGGCTTAGCAGACACCAAAAAACTAGGATGAAGAAAGCTTATCAAGCATATCCTTTTTTACTGTTGATATCCAAAAACCACAACAAAACTTAAAGTAGAGAGAGAAATGAAATATCACCTCTAACACAACCTTTAACAGCCAGAAGAGCCTGGAGCAATGTATGTGAAGCCCTAAGAATGAGTAACTTCCAGACTAGTTTAACTTACCCAAGAAAACTCTCTTTAAAATAGATGAAGCAGGGGCCGGGGATTTAGCTCAGTGGTCTTGTAAACTCAAGGACCCAGGTTCGATCCTCGGTTAACCACATATAATACTGGGTGTGGAGACTCACGCCCAGCAGCAACCAGTACCACAGACCACAGTGCCGGGCGTGGTGGCTCACGCCTGTAATCCTAGCTCTCAAGAGGCAGAGGCAGGAGGATTGCTGTGATGTGACTTTGAGGCTCAGCTCAGGGCCAGCCTGAACTACAAAGCGAGACCCTGTCTCAAAAAAAAAAAAAAAAAAAAAGATGAAGCAATAATGACATTTCATTAAGAAGATCAGCTCAAGAGACACAAATGCTAAACCAGCTCTTCAAGAAAACACTCAAGGCAGACATGGCAGCCGATAGCGGTAGTCCTCATTTAACAACCTACCATTTAATAACTAGACTTATGCCTAGAGGATGTTGTTTCTGACTTATGACCCACCATTCACTTATGAGCACCTTTTTGTTTTTGTACAGGCTTGCACATATTGATATAACCTGTACAGTAAGCTTTGTTTACATAGTACTATGATGGATATACTGTACAGTATAGAAATGTCACTTTATGTTCTGTTATACATTATAGTATTGCATGTAAAAGTTTTGCAAAGAAAAACAAAGTCACCAAAGCTGGAATTTCCTTTCACAATTTCTTTTTTTTTTTTTTTTTTTAATTAGGTTTTTTGAGACGGGGTCTCGCTTTGTAGTTCAGGCTGGCCCTGAGCTCAGCCTCAAACTGACATCACAGCAATCCTCCTGCCTCTGCCTCCCAAGTGCTGGGATTACAGGCGTGAGCCACCACGCCCACCACTGTGGTATGTGGTACTAATTGCTGCTGGGCGTGAGTCTCCATGTCCTGTGTTGTATGTGGTTACCGAAGATCAAACCCGGGTCCTTGTGCTTGCAAGACAGGCGCCGGAACCACTGAGCTAAATCCCCGGCCCTACTTTGACAATTTCTTTGACCTGAATGTTCTAAAGCACATACTGCACACAGTCCTTATTTAGCTCCCCATTCATTTAATGACACTCCATCATTAAATGAACAGTGTAAGCAGCCCATCCTACGTTAGGCACATTTGTTAGGTGTGTCATGCAAATAACCACTGCATTCATGAAAAGACAAATATCTTCAAAATATGTATTATTTCTATAATGTGTAATAAGGTGACAAACAATATGTATCTGGATATTGAAACCAAAAAGAAGCATCTGCAAAAATACACGATTTCCTTGTCTTGATACAGAAGAGGGTGATATGGAGCACGGTTTTGAAACCTTTTATCACATCCAATCCAGGCAGAACAGCTATGACAAAGGGCCAGAAAGATTTCTCCCTCCCCTTTTTCTATCGGGCTCACTTCTGAGGACTGTCTGCTTGCAACATGTCTTCAGGATAACAAAACTGATTCATCTGAAGTTAAACAAATTCTCAGATATAAACAAACTCTTTAGAAGTGATGTCACCTTGGAAATATTTTGGTATGTAAGAATGTCTCATATCATATGTGGACCCATTTCGAAACGTATTTCCAAACCAGAGAAAACGACTGAAAAATTAATTATCACTACTAGTTTTGGCTCTGTGATGGAGCTACATGTTTCATTTCAACCTTACATTCCTAGCTAGTAGGCTTCTTCCTACAAATTTTGTCTTTCTGTCCTTCAAGGTGTTTACTGCAGCAGTGGGCAGAGCAGCGACTCCATTAATGCCAGTTTCACTTGCAAGGAAATTTGTCACTTACAGTGAGATTTATAGTCAAACAGGTTCATGGTTCTTGTTGGTAATATTTTAGTTTAATTAGTCCCATGCAATGGTCTGAAGAAGCTCCTTTATTAATGAGGCAAAATTGCATATTGAGACACTGCGTCTAGCAATATCAGCCATGTGGTCAATGTAACCTTGAAGAATTTATGGAACTGCCATGATGCCAGGAAATGCGGGATTAGGTGCTTTACAGATTTGCTAAAGATCATATCTGGATTGCATCTATGTTGCCATCATGATTACTAATGAGCACTTTCAATATCAGTACTATATGAGAAGATATCCTGGGATGTATGGATTAATATTGCCTGAACCCAGCTAATGTGATGATTTGTTGGTGGTTGACATATCATATTTTGTATTGGAGAGTGTGTGTTTTTAAGAAAAACAAATCATTTTCATCTAATTTGATAATATGATGTCTCATGCATGCATTATTCATTTAACAAACTACCTGTTTAAAGACTGTTCAGACATGACAGAAACACACAGTTACTTAAGACTTACAACCCACTTCTCAGACTTAAGTATCATCTGGCTTTTGTTTTTTAACAGTTCTGTACAACTTGGTGGTAAAGACTTAATGTCTTCATTTTATGCAGTACACCTTTTATAAAGCATTGTAATTCTTGTTGATTGTACTATACAGTATAAGTACTATAGTTTTATATTCTGTTACATATTACAGTACTGCATATAAGAGTTATACAAATAAAACTAAGCCAAATTTTAGTTTCCTTTGACTTTTTCTCTGATTCAAATATTGTAATGTACATACTCTATACAATTCCTGATTTAGTCATCAATTTACTTACTGAACTTCTCATAGGACAAGAACTTGCTCATTAATAGCCTAGTGGCTGTATAGCTAAAAGTCTAGAGAAAATGAAGCAACAAGCAAAGTCAACTGGTAAACAACAAATGAATTATGAAAACAAAACAGAAAGACATCACCAACAAAGAAAGAATGCAATGACAGTAATTCATCAAAATACCTCAGTCATGTTTCTCAATATTAATGGCTTCTGCTCTCCAATTAACAGATATAGACAGCATCAGAGAAAGAGAATTCAACAGGATGGTGATTCAAAGAAGCTCATTTAATGCAAAACAACATTCAGAGAATAAAAATTAAAACAATGTCAAACAATACCTCATGCATTAGTTCCCCCAAGAGAAGCAAGCATAGTGATTTTAATCTCAGACAATGTGAACTTCAAGTTAAAACTACTTAAAAGAAACAAAGGTCACTCACTACATGCCAATAAGAGAACAATCCAACAAGAAAATAATGTTTATAAATATTTATTCATTGAATATGGAGCACCTATCTTCAAAAAACGTAATGCTGAACACAGGAAATAAAATCAATACACAATCATAGAGATATCCGAATAGACATTCCTTTTTTGCAGCACAGGGAACTTTTCCCAAAAGATCACATACTACTCCACAAACACCTGCTCAAGTAAATAAAAGAATCAAAATTAATCTATGTGTACTTTGAGATCACTCTGCAATGAAAATAGAAATCAGTGGCAACGGAAATCACAGAAAAGGTCGAAGAACCTGGAAAATGAATCACACATTCCTAAACAACCAATGGGTCACACAAGAAATCAAGGTAGGCATCTAAACATTCCTGGAAGTTAACCCTGCACAAGTCACTGTAAACTTTGGGCCACTCTGAAGCAGTCTTGTGAGGAAGTTCACTGCAATCATTTCACACAGAAGGAAAACTGAGCAAGTTCAGATATATACCCATTTAAGAAATCTTAACGATACTTGAAAAACTACAATCCAAGCCAAAGCCAACATTAGGGAGGGAAGTTATAAAGATTAAAGCAGAAATACATAAAATTTGAACTAAGAATATATAAAATATCACAAATTGAAGAGCTGGCCCTTAGAATAAGCAAAACAGGTAAATTCTTACCCAGATTTACCAAGAAAAAAAAAAAGACTCAAATCAGTGAAATTAGAAGTGAAAAGATCATAACAGATGCTGTTAAAATCAACGTGATATTATTTGCTTTAAAAAAATGTTTCAACAAAACCCACAGTTTATAAGAGATGAAGAGATTGCTCACTTTATAAAAATTACAAAAGCTAACTCAAGAAAGCAAAAAATTGGAATTATCAAATTACAAACAATGAAATAGACAATAACCAAGAATATACCAACAAAATGAAGCTCGGCCCCCAAAGGATTTACTGTTTAATTCTACAAAACCTTTGAGAATGTTGTAATCCTTGTATTCCTCAAAGTCCGCAAAGAAATGGAATTCACACATACGTTTAATGTAGGATTCATCAAAGCCAAAAGGTAGAAAAGATTCAAACTTCTATTAATGAAGAGCCAAAAATGTAAGCTACTCATGAAAAAGAGTAGCAATGATCCTTAAAAACAAATGAGTGTGTGATAAATGCTAAATATGGACTAATCTTGAAAATGTCATTATGAAAACACACACACACACACACACCCCAAGACTATACTGAATCATCCTATACAAAATGGCCAAGAGCTAAAAATATACAGATTCAGTAAGGAGCTGGCTGAAACTGCCACAAAGAGCCAAGAAGCCAAAGAGGATAAATGGAAAAAAAGATGAATATTTCTCAACAGCACGGCTGTTGTCCCTGTTGAGATCCTAAACAAATGAAGACACAATGTGATAACATGGGTAGTCCCCAGAATGACAGGGCAGTGAATGCTAACAACTAAGCTTCTCCTGTACAGTGTGTAGAGTCTGGAAAACACTAGGTTGGAGACAAGCAAAGTGAGGGAAGCCAGGGATATAGATCAGAGGTGCCTGCCTGCCTGGCGTGTGCAAGGTCCTGAGTTCAATTTCTGGTAGCAGAAAAAAAAAAGTGAGTAGGTGTTACCCAGGAACCACAAGGGAACTGATAGAGGAGAAGCAACTAGAATTCAATGATACACAAGAAACTGATCACATGGCAGAGGAGAGACTGCCCAGAGCTGCTTATGGCAGCTGGCTCTTCAGCAGCCGGGAGGCAAAGTGACACTGGCCACTTTTCTGTGAAGGGAGGACCACAGAACTCACTGGGACTAGCAGTCGTTGGAGCCAGACTCTGCTTCTGGAGAGCCTTCCACAGTCAGCAGTTGGTGAGTGACCTCAGTACAAGCGCCACAGTCATTGAGCAAGAATTGGTGCTAATGCCATTGTAGAGAAGGACAGGGTCCCAGGACAGCCCCTTGGCTCCTTAACACTGCCAAGTTTATATAGTGAGGGAGGGAGGGCAGCCAAAGCAGACAGCCGTTGGAGAGCAGGCTGGGGGTGTCCTACTGAGGCAGGGGCAGGTGAACGTAGAACCAGTTCTTATGATCAGAAGAAGGGGTGAGTCTGAGTTACACAGGACTGGAAGCTCACACTGGCACCATGTTCCCGCTGCAAGCAAATCTCTATAACCAGCACTGCTCTGGCAGTAGACGGCCACCTTAAACTTCGGGTGTAAACAAAGATACATCCTGGCCTGAGCTCTGCTCCTTAACCCTTGGCTGAGGACAAGAGCCCCGTGCCCAAAACAATAGGAAACTTTAATTGCTCTTTATTGGACTGTAATATTTTTCATTTTTATATTTATTTTACTTTTTTATTTTTGAATGTTTTATTTTGCTCTGTTTTGCTCCTGTAACTTTCCCCCATTCTATTCATTATTTTACCCTGTTTTCTTTTATGAGCTTCCATGTGTACATGTGCTTCTGCTCATTTTGCTTTCTTTTCCTCCCAATACAATTTATAGAGGGTAAAGGAGTCTCCCTTGTCCCTTTATATACCTTCTAATTTTATCCATATTCCCTCACTTGACTTTTTTTGAGACAGGGTCTCGCTTTGTAGTTCAGGCTGGCCCTGAGCTCAGCCTCCAACTCAGACCACAGCAATCCTCCTGCCTCTGCCTCCCGAGTGCTGGGATTCCAGGCGTGAGCCACTATGCCCAGCACTGTGGTATGTGGTACTGATTGCTGCTGGGTATGGAGTATTGTACATGGTTACCGGGGGATGAACCCAGGACCTTGTGCTTGCAAGACCGGCACTGGAACCACTGAGCTACCCCCCCCCACACACCGGCCCTCACTTGACTTTTTTCTTCTGTGTTTTACTCATCTGTGATATTTCTTCTGTTTCCTCTCTATTTTTTCTCTAAAATTTATAACAATCATAGAATCTTTTCCCATCCCTATTTCTCAATACCAGTTTTGTACCTAGTCTTCCCATTTATTCTCTTCTAATTATATAACAGCTTCCCAATCTTTGCCCATATATCTATCTATGGAGGAGAATGAGGAAGCAAGGAAACAGAAGATTTCTGAAATGCGTCCAATTCTCTGAAGGCAGAGCAGCGGGTTACAAGGGGAGAGGAAAATAAAACACTGGTGAGCAGAAATCTATGAAAAGTTCTTAAAAGGATGAGGAAAATGATGAATTCAAATGGAAAATAAAACAACAGTACTTAGAAATTTCACTCAAAATGCCCATAATGAAAATAAACAAGCTAACCAAAACAGTTCAAAATTTGAATGACGTAGTCAAAAAAAGATATGGAATCCTGAAAAAGATGTCAGGTAGAAATATCTGAAATGAAGAAACTATCAAATTCATTACATTGCAGAAATGACCAACGTGAAGACAGAGTGTCTGTATTGAAGACAAAACAGTGAATTATGACAAAGGACTCAGACAATCCAAAAAGGAAATGAGAGAGAACAAGAGCGGATTATCCAGCAACTAATAGACGGCAATCAGAAGGCCAACCAACCTAAAGCTAATCGGAGCTAGAGAAACATTACAAGATAACACGGATGGATGCACTAACATTCTTACAGAAATCATGGAAGAGTTTTTCAAATATAGGAAGAATTTAAAATACAAGTAAGCTGAGCTGGAGATTTAGCTCAGTGGTTCCAGAGTCTGCCTCGAAAGTGCAAGGTCTCCAGAGTTAGATCCCCCGTAGGACAGACCACAATGCTGGACATGGTGGTTCACGCCTGTAATGCCAGCACTCGGGAGGCAGAGGAAGGAGGACTGCTGTGAGCTCAGGGCCAGCCTGAACTATAAAGCAAGACTATGTCTAAAAAAAAAATAAAATAAAATACAAGTAAGCAATGCTTATAAAACACCAAAAATTCAATGAAAGAAGCTCACAGAAGCCCTTAATAAAGTCCAAGATACCCAGAGAAAAATCCCAGGATTTTAAAGGTAGCCTGAGAAAAACCAAAGCATCAAATAATAAAGCCAAACTAATCAGAATCATGGCTGACTTCTCAGCAGAAACCCTATAAAGCAGAAGAGCTTGGAGTGAAATATTTTAAGCCCTATAAGCAAATAATTTCCAGCACACATTAACGTACCCCGTAAAGCTATCCTTCAAAATGGATGGAAATAAGAGAGTTCCATGAAAAACAAACAAACAAAAACCGCTCAGAAGATATGAGTCTTAAATCATCTCTAAAAAACAAGAATACTTAAAAATATTCTCAACAGAAACAATTAACTGGAATAGCTTAAAAATCCAGAGGAAACTAGTGAAGTGAATGGATAAACAGCAATGAAAGCATCAGGAGAAGAAAAACAAAGAGTACATCAAGAGACAAAAAAGGCAAGGATAAACTGGGGTTGGCTGAAGACAGCCGTTACCCCAGGATTTAAGAGATTGAGGTGGGAAAATCCCCAGGCGTTCAAGGCCAGCCTAGGCTACACGGTGAGTACAAGGCCAGCCTGGAACACACAGGAAGACCTGTCTGAGCAAACAAAAAAGGAGGCCACAATAGCAGATAAACCAACACATCTCCGTAAGATCTCTCAATGATCTTAATTCTCAAATTAAAAGACACAAATTGGCTGGCCAACTGGGTCAAAAAATAAATCTGACAATCTGGTGTGTTCAAGAAACTCAACTAATCCAAAAAGATATTCAGAGGTTAAACATTCAATGAAGGAAATCATTTCATGCACCAGGTCACAAATCAAAACAAGCAGGGGTTGAGACAGAAGACCAAAGTTGAAGGTCAGCTCCGGCAACATAATGAGCTCAAGGTCACCTAGACTATATAGGGAAACCTTGTCCCCAAAGCTGAAAGAAAGATAAAATGGAGATGATCTGAATAGGATGTGATGGGCTATAAATCCTTCAAGTTATACTTTTTTTTTGAGATAGGGTCTCACTTTGTAGTTCCTGCTGGCCCTGAGCTAACTATGTAGCCCAGGCCAGTCTCAAACTCACAGCAATCCTCCTGCCTCTGCCTCCCAAGTGCTGGGATTGTAGGTGTGAGCCACTACGCCTTGCTCAAATTATACTTTTAATCAAACTATATTTAAAATACCAGTCAACCAACTATAAGGGTGATAAAGAACTTCTAAAAAAATATTTAAAATGCTTCTGGCTTTATTCCAAAGTGGGATTTGATATGGCTGGCAGAACAAATCAAGAAGAACATGTGACTGATCATCCATTTATGGTGGTAAACTGTACATTTTTTAGGCCAACTCACCTAACCTTTCACCACAAACACTCAAAGGTGCACTCCAGGTGGATATAAGGCAAAAATATGAAATAAGACACAATAAAATAATAAGAAAATGACTTTCTATTCTGGTAAAAGTGGAAAAGCTTCAGATATAAAACTGTAAGTACACAAATGTTATGGCGACTTTTGGGGCTGGGGATTTAGCTCAGGTGGTACCATGACTACCTTGCAAGCACAAAATAAGTGCTTCCCTAGTACCGCAAAAAATTAAAATTAAAAAAAAAATTTAAAAATGTTAAGGTGACTTTTAAAAGATATGACAAAAGAGGATAAATGTTTAGCAAAGATTATCCTTGATGAAATTAACCTGCAGATTAACAACTCATGGAAGATATTTTTATTGATAAGGAAGTAGAAAAGATTTTCTTTAAAAATCTGTCCTCACTATATTTCTCAGTGGTGCCTTATAAATAAACTACTGAAGGGGTTATAGAGAAAAGAGCAAAAAAGAAGGCATAAATGAAAATACAAAGCACACAAAAATAGAAGTGAGTATCAATTCAAATCAATAGAATTCATCATATTTGAAAAAACCTGGAGTTTGTTGGAAAGAGAAATTGGAATTACTGCCCCCTCGTGGTGGTAGTGTGGAGTGCGTGTGTCTGATTTTAAATTGATACCACTCTGTCCACTAGTAAACACTCTCCTGGGCATCAGCAGCATTTACTCAAATCTGTTTCTAGGACAGCAAGAGGAGAACGCTGCCAGCGTACTTATGTCTTTGACGGAACTTGAAAAACCTGCTTTTCCCTAAGAGCAGAAAAGGCAAATTGGTTACTACCTTACATCTACATTTTTTTTTTTCTTTTTTGAGACAGGGTCTCACTTTGTAGTTCAGGATGGCCCTGAGCTCAGCCTCCAACTCACATCACAGCAATCCTCCTGCCTCTGCCTCCCGAGTGCTGGGATTACAGGCGTGAGCCACCATGCCTGGCACTGTGGTATGTGGTGCTGATTGCTGCTGGGCGTGAGTCTCCACACCCAGTATTGTATGTGGTTTTCGGGGATCGAACCCCTGGTCCTTGCTTTTGCAAGACAGGCGCCGGAACCACTGAACTAAACGCCCATTTCCTGGTGCATGGAACCACCAGCTGCTGCAGACATCAGACTTCTCAGGGGCAGTGGACACTTAAGTGCCTTGGTAAGTGGAATCCTGAGAGGTAAAGACCCCAACCAATGCCATCTCTACACCTCTGCACACCGAAGCTAAGTGACACAAGAATTCCCAGTCCATGCACGCCCACCTACTCTCTTGTTGCCCTCTCTCCTCACTGCCTTTCTGATTCTATGGGAGTGAAAACTCACAAACGGTCCACAGCTACCTGTGCAATCATGACACACACAAATGGTGGGTGTGGAGGCTGGACAGAGCGTGAGTGAATGGAAGCTCAGTGCTCTCTCTCAATGGTGCTCTTCTCTACGGCCATTTCCCCGGGTTTTTCCAAGATGCTCCCTGAGAGAGCTGTCCACTGAGTGTGGGGAATTCAGGAGAATTCGAGAATTTCAGGGACAGCAGACTTCAGCCACATATGAAACACAGCACAAACACGCATAGTCCCCTTGAAAGATGTAAGTCACTGCAAAGTGAAGAGCTCCAAGTGTGGAGATGACATTGCTTAATGACTTCAGCCCCTTAAGGCAAGAAAGAGGCAGTGAGAAATAGGATGTGCAGGGGAGAAGGCCAAATACTTTCTCCAAGATAAAGACAGGAATAATGGTTCTCAGAGTCAGCATAAAATGAAACCAGGAATGGAAGCGTTTTCAGCATTGTACATGCTTGGTGTCCTGCTGTTAAACTGCTCAGCTCTGTGTCTGATAACTGACAATTTCTATCCTATCTTGTCCTGGGGAAATAAGGCAGACTGTATCACCAGAGAGGTACACCTCCCTATAATACAAAAATAAATAAACAACCAAATCAAACCAAATCAAATCAAAACTAGAAAACAAAACCCAGAGCAATGCTCTTTCATTAAACACAGTGTATCCTTGGGAGAGCTTGGTTAATACAGCACTCAAGAGAAGCACTTTACAATGAGTAGAAAGAATGAGTCTATACATGCTTCTTGAGATACCAAGGGAAAATATTGGGATCAGCCCAAAGGCAGTTGAAAGTAATCGAAATGCACTAAATATACAGAGTCTAGCAAACATTATTGTTAAACCTTGGATACTATAAAACTGATAAATATACATATATTGACTTGGGGATGAGAAAACACATGTAACACACAGCTTGTTTCATAACAAAATATTAAACATCTTGCACCCTTTATTGACTTGAATATTGTGCACTGTGAGTCACTGGGTGTTTTTACTCTGTTCGATCACTGTCAGTCCCTCACTGCTGCAGCCCTGCATCTCTGAGCAAATACGATACCCAAGATCCAAACAGAATAAAGTCCAGAATCCCTTTAAATTGATCTGGGTTGTGCTCCACTGTCCAAGGTGGGTTTGGTACTGTAACAATCTTGCCTCAGTGTCCCAAGCAGCTGAGATAAAAGGTGGACAGGAGCCTGCCTCATTCAAGTTTTACTGAACTTCACAGTAATCCTGGTGAGCAGTGGAGATTCAGGGAATCTCTCAGGCAGCCATGGTGACACATATCTGTCACTCCAGAAGGTTGAAACAAGACTGAAGTTCATGGAAGTCTAAACAAAACAGTGATGCCTAGTCTCAAAGTTTTCAACATTTAAGATGTGTGGAGAATGTAGTTCAGAGAAAAAGTCCTGGGTTCAATCTTCTGTACAACAAAAATTATCACCTACAGCTTAAAATCCTGGAAAAATCCCTTTCCATCACAGTTAGATGATATCAACCAATTTTTAAGCCAGATCAAACAGCTTCCTAATTTTCATTTTCCTCAAAAACAATTGGAGATAATGTGCTGGCACAGGCCTCTAGCCTCAGTATTCAGAAGGTTGAGTCAGGAACATCCTACAAATTGGATGAAAGCTTGGGCTACATAAGAAGTTCAAAGCCAGCCTGAATGACACAGCTGAATCCTCACTCCAAAGCCAAAAACAACTAAGTGAACTGATTAGTTTTAATGGAACACATAGTTACCTAACTTTTACAGTGTCATCTCATTCCTAAAGGCCTGAGATGTTTGACCCATTCACAGACTGAGCCAGTATCCAGTCCCTTTATTGCCACAATAACAACTAGCCGACCGCAGGATAAGACCTCTGTGGTACTTGTGGATTTTACCATTGTCACTATCCCTTTCTCTCCTACTTTTCTCTCCACCCACTTGCTCCTCCCTGCGGAGAAAACTACTTCAACTCTAACCACTCACACATCTGCAGACCGCACACTTCAAGCTTCACCTCTATGTCCACCTACATCAGCATTTTAATTCTTACATCATTATCTACACACAGTCCAAGGACTATAGCAATTACATGAGGTGGAACCCCTCCCAGTTCTGACTCATACCAAGTCACAAGTCCTCGTAGATGCCAGAGTTCAGTGACTCTAACATTGTAGGTAACAGAAAGGCATTAACAGCCCCTCTATCTCTCTCTCCAGTCCAAACTCTATGCAAGGCCTCATTTAGATAGTTTGTCAGTTCAGGCGCCAACTACATAATTAAGATGATAATTTTTTGCATTGTATACGGAGCTCGTTGTATACTTGGCAAATATGCCACGACTGTCTCTCATCACAAGCAATGTTAAATTCTTCTTTCTTTCTTACTTTTTTTTTTTTTGAGACAAGATCTCACTTATGTAGTTTAGGTTGGCCCTGAGCTCAGCCTTGAACTAACAGCAATCTTCCTGCCTCTGCCTCTCAAGTGCCAGGATTACAGGCAGAGCCCCCACGCCCGGCACTGTGGTAAGTGGTACCGATTGCTAGTGGGCATGAGACACCATGCCCGGCATTGTTGTATGTGGTTACCGGGGATCGAACCCGGGCCCTTGCAAGGCAGGCACTGGAACCACTAAGCTAAATCCCCGGCCCATCTTTCTTTAGTTTTTGACCTAGGGTCTATGTAGTCTAAGCTAACTTTGAACTCAGTAGGTGGCCGGAGCTGGCCTCAAAGTCATCAAACCTTCTGCCTCAGTCTCCTGATTGCTTGGAGTCAGACGTGCACCACCCGCCCACCTGGCAAACTTTTCTTTCAAGTCTCACGGCATTAGTGATCACCTATCGGGAGTTTTGCGATGTGAGGACACCCTGAAATTTGAGCAATTAACTCTCATTTCAAAGAAGCACTAGCCTGAGCAGGCAAGTTGTAGCTTTGACGCCCTGCATCACAGAAATTTATAAAACTGAAGACCACCAACTCTGCTGGAGGGACGAAGGAGACCAGGGATCCCGCACAGCACAGCTCGGCTCCCCCCGAACCAGGGTCTCTCCGCGATCTCCACTCTCCCGGAACAGGTGGAGAAGCGGGTGCGGCCGCAGCTGCCTGACACTGCACCCCAGGCTGTGGCGAGACAGGGCGCTGAGTACACAGAATAGACCTGCCCGAGGCAGGGCGGGAGGGACCGGGTGCGCACGGCGCCCAGATCCGGGGGAAGCTGACTCGGGAGCGGCAGCGGCGGGAGGCGCCGTCCGCCATTGCTGTTCCTACCGCTTCCACCCCGACCTCAGTCCTCCCGATCCGTGCCATCTCGGGGCGCCCGTCTCACAACGTCACCATTGTGTGGCAGGAGGGTCTCCCAGGCTCCTCTCCACGCAGCTTGCAGCCAGTAGAAACCCTTAGAGCGAGACGGGCTCTCGCCGGACTCGAGATCTGGGCTTTGGCGCCAGGAAACTGCCCTCCCCCTGGCCCCTGATTGGACAGTTCGTACTCCCCGCCCCTCGACGCTAATTTGCCCACCCTCTGCACTGAGAGTGACAGCGGAGGGAACCCTGACCGGTGTAAACGGAACTCGAACGGGAGACTAATCTAGCACATCTCCACCAGTTTCTCTCCTAGTATGTTGACCTGTCTCAGTCTCCATTAAGAAGCGTTTACTAATACCTTTGCAGAACTGCTACTATTTTTTTTTTTTTGCGCTTTTAAAACAGTGTCTTGCTGTGTAATTTAGTCTGTTTCTGAGCTCATGACGCAGCTCACCCTAGTCTTGATTGAGCTGCTGTGATCCCTCCAAGCATCATCCTTCTCCGCTGGGCTGGATTTAGAGGGATGCACCACCAGGCCTGGCCTCTCCAGTCTTCTTCCTACTGGACTCCGTGGGCTCTTCCCGTGGGTTGCTCTTCCAAATGAGGTCACAAGGATGCTAAGGCTATGCAGAGGTAATCACCACGGAGAAATCACTGTGAGAAAGAGCAGCAGGGTCCCAGCAAGGTCCGGGTCCTGCTGTTACGAAAGCTGGGAAATTAGAAATAAGGTCACTGGTTTCATGGACAGGACTTTCTTAGACTGTATCTCTTGATTTATTCATTCTAAGACAAGAAAATATATGCTCATTTATACGTGATTTATGTATATATATATGATTTATATATACATGATATATATGTGATTTATACATTTGTGATATTTATGTTATTTATATGTGCGATATATATCATATCCTCTGTGATATATAATATATCATATATATGATATATATCATATATCCATACATACATATGATATATATCCTCTTTGTACCTCAGGACATGCTACTCTCTATTCAGAGTACTTCTTCCTACCTCCCCTCAAAGGTGACTCCACAGTTTGGTGTAACACATGTCTTAGAGACTACTTTTTAAACAGCTGCCTTTCTGTAAACATTAACCAAAACTATTTAGGTAAAATCACTTGAAACAGCATCTAAAGACACATGAAACTAAAGTAAATGATTTTGAAAAAAGTTACAAATGGACTAGAAACTGTAATTCAAAATAGAAAGGAATAGTACCTGTTGTATGTAAAGAACTGGAAAGAATAAATAAAAGAATTGTAACAGTCCATGGAAAAGTTTTAATAGGAAAGGAACACTGAGTTCAAGAGAAATATGAATTATTCTTAGACATAGAGGATGATTTCTTACTTCATAAGAAAAACAAACATTATAATACGCTGCTATTTTGAACCCATAAAGATAGAAAGTTTTGATACACTCACCCTTGATGAGGCTGTGGGAAAATGGCACTGCTTCACCCGGGCAGTGAGGAAGGATTTTGGTACAGCCCTCATGAAAGGCGTGCCACAGTTGTTATTTAAAAGACAGATGCACATCTCTCCCTCAACACTGATGCGTCCAAGAATGTCTCTTACTGATTCAATCCAATGGTACAAGAGACGAGGCAAATGAAAGTATCTGCTCTACAGGCTATGCAGTGACAAAATGTTAGAACTAGGTTATATAAGCATCCACAACATGGATTAAATAAATTGGATTCAAACATGAGACAGTAGCTGAGGTCTGTTCAGTGGTTAGCATGTATGAGGCCCATGTTCATCTCCAACACTATAGAAAACTTAATCAATGATTTAAAATCTTTAGAAAACATCTTAAGACAAACTCTATGTAGCTGTGAAAGGATCCAGCAAGCTTTCCTCGGGGGCATGGTGTGATATCCGAGATAGCTTTTAAGCAGGGCTGGCAGTAGCTCAGTGCTAGAACACATTCCAAGCATGACCACGGATGGAGGTTATTTCACTATCACCCTCACATAATAAATGAGTATGTTTTAAATGAAAAGACAAAACCTGCCGAGAACAAAACTTTAATATTGGCCCAGGGATTTAGCTCAGTGGATCTGGCGTCTCCCTAGCAAATGAAAGGTCCCAAGTTAGATCCCCGGTAATCACATACCACAATGCTGGGCGTGGTGGCCCACCCTACAATCCCAGCACTTGGGAAGCAGTGATAGGAAGATTGCTGTGAGTTCGAGGTTAGCTTGGGCTACATAGCGAGTTCAGGGCTAGCCTGAACTACAAAAGCGAAACCCTGTCTCAAAAAAAGAGAAAAACTCTACTATTAATGTAAAAGAGAAATAAATGTATTTTTAAATACATTTTCAAATGTTTAGGATTGCTCATAGTTCCCAAAGAAAATCTGAATAGCACCTGCTGAAGACCAATGTGTCCCAATCTTTCTGTCATTATTGTTCCCCAGTAAGCCTGTTTTTAAAAATTGCTTCTTTTCACTTTGTGCTGTTGGGAACTGAACCTAGGGACTATAAATTAAACTACTTCCTCTGCTCCTCTTTAAAAAAAAAACCTCTTATATAGAGTTTTGCTAAGTGTTTAAAATGTCAAACAGAGCTTCAACATAGGAGTCTCCTGCTTGAGTCTCTGAATACTGGGAATACAGGCAGGGAAAACTCTCTTGCCCCAAAGGATCATTTTAGACTTTTTTCCTCCATCATAAACCCTTATCATGGAAGTTTACTGTGGGAAACTGCGGGTGACTTACTTGGACTTATAATTTACTTACTTGGATTTTTAAGGATGTCTGCCCTGCATTTTGGGATCAACTAATGGATTATTAGCAGACATCTGCCCTGCCGTGTGGGATATTCTACTTCAAAGAATATTGCACTAAGATTATTGATGGACAACTGCCCTGCCCTGCGGGATCTTCAACTATGGGGATGATTGTGGCTATCTGCCCTGATTATGCATGCTAGGATTTTGGGTTTAAAGGCTTGGTACTGAATAGGGTGTGGCAAGGTTCGGGTATTGGGCCACCTTCCGTTGCTGCTGTTCAGAGTAGCAAGAATCAAGCCCAGGCTCAGCTTTGTTTTTTTTTTT
>PVIR01014247.1:0-40644 GCA_004026965.1 Petromus typicus | reverse complement strand
TTTTTTAATTATCTTTATTGGTACATTAAATATACACATCATGATTGCACTCCATAATGGGGATTTGTACCAGTATAAGACACAACTTAATTCTCATTTTTTCCCATAGCCCCACCCACCCTACCACCCCCCCATATATATAAAATTTGTTTCCTTACTTTTTTGTTACAATCTCCACATTGTCCCCTTTCACCTTAATCATTTTCTTTCTTTAGTTTTTTTGTCTTTGCAGTGCCAGGGGTCAAACTTGGGCCAATGTGCTTGCAAGGTAGGCACAGTACCACTGAGCTAAATCACCAGGCCAGAAGTCATCAATTTCATTTTTGCAACCGAAAAGTGGGGAAAGTGAAAACTAATGAGACTTCTCAGGGCAAATAGTTTACAGATCAATCACCCTTTGAATACTGTATATACATACAAATCCAAGGAGCCACAACTGACATTTACTTTCTAGGGCAAGTTGCCATTTTTATAAATGTGTAAGATCATAGAGAAGGTTTTTGTTTTTGTTTTTTTGTTTTTTTCTTTTTTTTGACAGGGTCTCCCTTTGTGGTTCAGGCTGGCCCTGAGCTCAGCCTCAAATTCACATCACAGCAATCCTCCTGCCTCTGCCTCCCTAGTGCTGGGATTACAGGCGTGAGCCACCGGGTCCGGCACTGTGGTATGTGGTACTGATTGCTGCTGGGTGTGAGTCTCCATGCCCAGTATGGTATGTAGTGACCGAGGATCGAACCTGTGTCCTTGCGCTTGCAAGACAGGCGCTGGAACCACTGAGCTAAATCCCTGGCCCATAGAGAAGGTGTTTTTTATGAGTACTGGAGGGTAAATGTGTATAAATGTGGATATGAGAGACAACTGATGGTCATAGTTATGACAAGGTCCACATACTTTTGAGTTTCATATCCACAAATCTCACTAATTTCTCATACTGAAGAAAGAGAAAGAAGTTTCCAATGTCTTCGGTAAAAGTATAAAAGTGATAACTAAAACAAATCTGTATTGTTCTCTTTAACAAAAGTCTATTATTTAAGGAAAAAGATGAGTTATCCCAAGTGAAAAGGGGCATTCCTCATTCTTTGGACCATTTAAGGCTTTTAGTTTCTTTAAAGAGGAGTGGTGGCATTACAAGAAGAAACACCCCTGGAGATTGTGGGCCTCCCTACACCTTAGGAGGACACCATTAATCCTGCCACATGCTGCAGTGGATTTAAGGAGAAGCACTTCTAATACAAAGAATTTAAAGAAGTACTTAATAAACCCAACCTCAAAGAAACAGAAAGATTAACAGTAAAAGAATTTATAATTCATGGAAAAATAAAGCCTAACTTCTAGGCATATTAACACAAATTATCACACAAAAGTACATTTGCCTCAGTTCTTGTTATTCAATATATCATTTCTGGTATTTCAGTAAGTCTTGCTAAAAAATAAATAAATAAAAATTCTGAAGAAACAAGTCAAACATCAAAATCAGGCTGATATACAACAGATTTTGGAGTTATTTGCTAGAGACTTTAAAATCACTGTGATTATTTTAGATTTGATAAGAATTCTTAATAGAAAAAGTTTTCAAAAAGTGAAATATACATGGATGAGATAATTAGGAAGATAAAAATTTCCAAGGAACAATGAAAAGAAAAAGTACACATTAAAAACACTGTTATTCAAATAAAGTAACATGTGTGGGGCACATCTGTAAATTAGTAATAATCAAAGCATCAAGCAGTGAGATTGAACAAAGGTCAATAATGAATAAAAGAAATTTATATACCCAAACTATGCAAGACATTTAACGTAATTTTCAAAAATTACAATTGAGTTACCAAAAGGAAAAAAAAATTTTTTCTGTCATACTAATGGCTGAGAATTTCCTAAAATTAATGGTAAGCACAAAATCATAAATCCAGAATGCTAAGGGAAAAATAAGAAGAGCAAAAATAAAAAATGAACAAAATTTTAAAACTCCATATTTAAAGTTTCAAAAGGCAGGAATATGAAGATGGAAAAAATTTAAAGTGAAGCATAGAACCACAGGGTGGGGATTTAGCTCAGTGGTTCCAGTGCCTGCCTTGCAAGCACAAGGGCCCGGGTTTGATCCCCGGTAACCACATACAACAATACTGGGTATGGAGACTCACACCCACCAGCAATTAGAACCACATTCCACAGTGCGAGGCATGGTGGCTCAGGCCTGAAATCCCAGCATTTAGAAGGCAGAGGCAGGAGGATTGCTGTGAGTTCAAGGCTGAGCTCAGGGCCAGCCTGAACTACAAAAGCAAGACCCTGTTTTAAACAAACAAACACACAAAAAGCTCATAAAACTCATAAAAGAAAATATAAAATACAGTTCTCTTTTTTACTTCCAATAAACATTTACATTTTTTAAAATAATAAATTGAGTTTATTGGTACATTTTAGGAATACAGTATGATCACATCTCTTATTAAAAACTATAAACATAGAAAGTGGTGTAAGATATTTGTACTGTTAAGAAAAAAAAATGTAAACATCTTTGTCTAGTGACATTAGCCCTCCAATATCAGAAAAATCAAGATCTTTTAGACAAAACCAAAATCTAATGAAACAAAAAAAATTGTAAAAACCTATTCTTTCTAATAAATGTTTTACTAAATTACTTAGAGAGAAACAAAATGTCATGATTTAGAAACTCAAATCTATATGAAGTGAGAACACCAGAAAAAGAATAAGTGGAAGAGATAGTTATACTGCATAAGAAATAGTATAAAGCTATTTTGATGTGGATTTACATAAAATAAACAAAAACAGTAATGTTCCTGTCAGTTACAATGAACCCAATGAGAACAAAATCAGAAAAATAATCCATTTATGTTAGCTTATAAAAAACTAAAATATGTAGGGATAACAACCAAGAAAGTAAAAATATCTGTAATACAAAATACTGTATTCTGAAAAGGAGATTGAGAAAGATAACATAAAATGGAAAGACATTTTGTGTTACTCGATAGGAAGAATCACTATTGTCAAAATGGCCATATAATCCAAAACGATAGATAGATTTCATGCAATTCCAGTCAAAACACCAAGAAGATTCTTCATAGAAATAGAAAATTAATCCTAAAATGTATATAGAAGCAGAAGGGACCAAGAATAGTCAAAGCAATTTTGAGCAAGATGAGTAAAGCAAGAGACATCACAATCCCATGATTCAGGTTATATTACAAAGCTACAGTAATGAAAACAGCATTATACTGCCACAAAACCAGTCATGTAATCATTGAAACAGAATTGAGGATGCAGAAACAACCAAAGAACATTTCACTATCGAATCTTTGATAAACAGATCAAAAGCATATGATGCATAAAAGACATTTTAAAATAAATGCTGCTGGAAAAGTTTGCTGTTGATATGCAAAGACTAAATATAGATCCATATCTTAGACCATGTAATAAATGAACAATAAAATGTATGAAAGATCCAGATCCAAAAAAAGAAAAAAAGAAACCACTTGATTCTGCTGAAAAAATGATTTAGGTTAAACTCTTGAAGTCATAGACATAGGTCAGGACTTTTTTTTTTTTTTTTTTGGTCTCCCTTTTGTAGTTCAGGATGGCCCAGGGCTCAGCCTTGAACTCACAGCAATCCTCCTGCCTCTGTTTCCCAAGTGCTGGAATTACAGACATGAGCCCCCACGCCCAGCATTGTGGTATGTGGTACTCTCCACTCCAGGCATTGTAGTATGTGGTTACTGGGGATCAAACCTGGGCCTTTGCACTCACAAGGCAGGCGCCGGAACCACTGAGCTAAATCCCCACAGGTAAGGACTTTCTGATTCGAGTCTCAATTGTACAAGTAATAACATCAACTAATAGGATATTTTCAAAATAAAACACTTCTGCACAGCAAAGAATACAACACAGTGAGGAGGCTACAGAACAATAAAAAATTTTCCAGTTACCATTTGAAGGATTAATGACTAGAGTATAAAAACTTTTTTAAAAATCCCTCAAAAATGAGACCCAAATAAAAATTGGCAATTACAATGACTATTACCTCATCAAATGAAGAAATATGAATTGTAAATAATATATAAAAATTGTAGCAGTTTTGGTTACTAGAAAACTGCAGATCAAAACAATACAGATTCCCTTTAATACTAGTGAGAATGCATATTATTAAGCACTCACAAAATAGCAAATATCATGGGAAAGAATCACCCTATGTTTGAAGGGAATGTAAAATAGTGCAACCATTATGAAAATCAGTATAGTAATTTTGTTTTATTCAGCTCTATCCCCCTGGGGTGTCTAGTTGAAAGAGTTAAAGTCATAATATTATAGTGATACATGCATTCCCATAACTATAGCAGCACAATTCATAATACATCTCTTATATTCCTATCGACAGATGAGTGAATAAAGAAAATGTGATATGTATACACAATGGCACATTGCTCAGCATTAAAAAGCATATCTTTGAGTCATCTGTAGGAAAATGAATGCACTTTGACACCATAATTGTAAGTAAAGTAAATCAAACACAAAAAGTGAAAAATCCCATGATTTCTCTTGAGTGAGAGGTCCAAATTATAAACAACTTAAAGACTAAAATAAAATACAGATGATAGGAAATAGCAAGATAGACTTTGTGGATAAGAAAGGGGGTTGGAGGATAAGAGATGACCAGAGGTAGTAAAAGTAAATTAAGAATAATTACAGTGTGATATGTATATATACCAATTTCATACAATTAATACATTTATTATGGATCACGAACATATACTAAAAAATTAAAGTATATTTTGTACCCATTAAATATTTTAAAAACAAATTTAAATGATCCAATGAAAGGATGTATAAAATGAAATAATATAAAACACTCAATTGAAACTAGACAAGAATGATAAGCCTCTGGCAAATAATATAAAAGTATAGAGGTTGGTTATATTAATTCAAAAATGTGAGTAACTATGCAAATGTTAATGATTGCAGTACACCAACAAAAATATATTACCTATCAGAAAAATACTAAAATATAAATATAAATATATATGAAATATATATGTATTATGTTAAAACAAGTCTTGATAATGCTTTAATATTTACATTAATAACAGAGAAAGGAAATTTCAGAATAGGAAAAAATTACTCATAAAGAAGGTCACTATCTAATGATAAAAAGAATATTTCTTCAAAAAAATATAAGTCTTAGTTATATATTTACAAAGACACAACTCATCAAAATAAATGACTTGGAACTGACACAACTAAAAGGAAACACAGCAAAGTTTATTAAAGATGCACATTTTAGTATTCTCTGCCACTAATTGATAAGACAATCATGTTGAAAATAAACCTGTAGATCACTTGAAAAACCATATCAATCAACTTCATATAACTGTCATTTTCAGTATATTCCAACAAAAGAGAAATATACATTCTTGTCAAGCTCACATGGAATAGTCACCAAGATGTATAACAGCTTAAATACAAAATACATTTAGTAAGTCTAACAGGACAGAAATCAGGAAATATTCCAACAGAATTAAACTAAAATTTAATAACAAATGCATATCTGGAACGGTCAAATATTTGGAGATTAAACAACATAAACATTTGCCAAAACAGAATTCATATAAATTCGTGTAATGCAGGGAAAGTAGTGTTCAGAAGGTAATTTGCAGCATTGAACGCACTTACCTGGAAAAAAACACACTTGAAATCAGTATCATCAGGGATTTGAGAAAAAGAAATTTAAGCCTAAATCATTAGAGGAAAATGAAGAATGAAGAATACAGCACAACTCAATAAAATCAAATGCCAATAGTTAAAACAAAAATCAAAGAATCCAGCTGGTTCACTGAAAAGATAAACAAAAATGATAAATCTCTAGCCAGGTTAATCAAGAGAGGAATTCCAAGTTTCTCACATATGAAGTGAAATGAAGATCACAGTTATTGCCTGTATGGACATTTTTTAGAGAAATAAGCAAAATATGAATATATGTTGGAATCTCCTTCCACAAGGAGAAACTAGCAGGCAGGGTAGCGGAAGGAGACTGATGGGTGATGAGAAGGTGAAAATGATCAAAATGTGTTATGTCCACATACATACCCATCAAAATGAAGCCCACTAATCTATAACTAAAGGGGGAAAATAAAGAAGAGATAAAAAATTACTAAAAAAAAATCTGCCCACAATTTGAAAATGTACAAGAAATACATCAATTCCTTAAAGAACTGGATAATTGAAATCCATAGCACAAGAAGCAGATAGTCTGCATGACTGCATTCTGTCACAGAAATACAATTGATAATCATCTAAAATCTTTCCAAAAACACTCCCATCTTAGATGATTTCATTAAAGATTTCTGCCAGGCATTTATATCAGTCAAAATATTTACCATTTTTCTAAAATAGTTTTGCGCTGGTAGTTATTACCGTGAGTGAATGGCAAATGCTTCTTTTCATCGAATTGAAGCAAAGCAAACACTCCAGAATTCACTCTTTGGGGTCAGCATTACTCTTCAAATGCAAAGAAGGAAATAACAAAAACAAAAAAGAAAATGATAGATCAATATTCTTGATGAGCATGTATACAAAATTTCTAAACAAAAATAACAGCTATTTGGATGGAAGAGTACATCAAAAAGTTTCACTGTAAGGTGACTTTATTCCAGACTATTCAACTTGAAATTATATGCAGAACATTACAGGAAACTCAAAAATACTTAACAAAATAAAAAAAAGTTATTGAGTTAAAACACGGGCAAATTATCTGAATATATACTTTTCAGGACAGATCAAGTGCACTCAGGATGGTATGGCCATAGACTGAATATATATTTTTCAAAAGACGAAATACAAGTGGGTAAAAAGTGAAAATTCCCAGTATCATTAGTCATGGAGAAAATAAAAGTCCAAACTATAGCATTATAGAATGACTCTTTTAATAAGTCATGCTGGTGAAGATTTGTAGAAGGAGCTCATCTATGATATTGACAAATCATTATGGAGAATAGTGTGTAAACTCCTCAAAAAGAAAAAACTAAAAGTGTATGATCTTGCCATCTAATTTCTGGGTGTATATCCAAAAGAAATAAAATCAATGCACCAAAGAAGCATCTGCATGCCAATTTTTACCACAGCACTGTTCAGAATAGATAAGATGTTGAATTAGTTTGGGTGCCCATAAAAAGATGAATGAATAAAGAGTGTGCTCTTATATATACAATGGAGTATTATCTAGCAATGAAGAAATATGAAATCCTGTCATTTGCAGGAAAATGAATGGAACAGAGGGACATTATATTAAGTGAAATAAGCTAGACAGAGAAGAAGAAATACTGCGTATTTTCTTTTGTGTGTGGAATCTGAAAACACAACCTCATTAGTAAAGAGTGTGTAATGTGTGGTGGGGAAGGTGCAGCACAGTGGCTGGATTTGATCGGTGCATGGTTGTATGTATGTTTTACAAGACACACTGAAGTTCATTAATATGCACAATTAGGAACATGCTAGTTTTTAGTATATGGGCTGCCGAAGTGAGCACAAGGAACATGCTAGTTTTAATAATTGAAAATAATAATATACAGGCAAACTAAAACTAAAATAAAATAAAGAAAAAGTTCCTAAAATAAAGAAATAACCTAAAATGAATGCTAAATCTAAATGCCAAAGTAAAACTTATGACTAATCTAGGAAAAAGTGTAGGAGAAATCTTAAGTGCAGGAGAGATTTTAAGAATAGTGATGATTTTGTATGTAGAAAGCTATGAACCACAAAGGAAATAATTGATAATATGGACTTTATAAAGTTCAAAGTATTTTTTCTTCAAAGGATGCTGTTAAGAGTGAAATGACAAGCTATATCTTGTGGATTTTTATGTGTAAATCAGGTATGATAAAAGGCTTGTATCTGAAATATAGAAAAAGCCCCCCCAACTTCATCAGAAGACAATTTTCTTCTAAATAACAGAAAAAAAAGTTACATGGAGAGATGACAAGTTTTATATGCAGAAGAATTCTAATTCATGTAAATATTCTGCCATCATCCAGTTTCCAAGTAGAGGTCAACCAGTCCCCTTTACACAAGCATTTGAAGTTTGGGCCAGTGAGTAGAAGCACAGCACAGCAGGAGGGGTTCACAGACTGTGCAGTGGGACTGGAAAGTAGAAGTCTTTGGAAGACAGCTCCTGTTTGTATGGGACGTGATGAATATAATCTCATATTGACAGGTGATCAAAAGGCTGCCATAAAATTCTAAATTGCTTTTCATTTATGTTTAGTTTCCTGATAATTTCTTTGCAAAAAATGAAGCAGCTTGGTTTTCTTTAGGTTTTACTGCCCAATAGAGAACAAAGGCAAAAAAAAAAAAAAAATCAAGACTGTAGGTAAACACATTAGGAAAAATAAAATGAAGAACGAGGTCATGTTGAGCACGAAGACTGGCAACACAGTGGGAAAAGAGCTATTGTTATAGGAAAGAAAGCCAAAATTATTGAGTGATTAATTAAGCTGCGTCTAATAGGAACTGAAATTGATCCAACAGCGGATGCACAACAACTCTAGTTTACAGGCCAAGAAAATTTTGCTCTGTTTTTTTTTTTTTTTCCACTCTAATGCCTGTTAGTTTACAGGAATCATTCACCCTGAACATTATAGGAGTTTTATGAGGCTTCTTAGCATTGATATGTGATATCTGATATAGATACATGTAATTCCTCTTCCCTCTCTGTGCCAGGAAAAGTGATTTACATAATTTGGATACAGCTTTGTTTTTTGATTTTGTTTTTGTTTTTCAGAACTCTGAGAACAGAAATTACTGCGTTTCTACTGTGTTTTCAGCTATGCAGCCAGCTACAGTGGCCAGAAGAACATACCTGTCAGGGTTCTGGGTGTCTTTGTCTGTGTCTATGATCATTCTAGGATGCAATAATGGAAAGAAAGTTGTCACTGGGTAATTTAACCCAAGTCCTTATTTATTTGTCAGAGTATAGTTGAGATTTTATTAATCATCTTTTGGATACTTTGCTTTATGTTTCAAATTGTTTTGAATTTAGAAAATTAAATATGTTATTATTTTCCCATTTCCTGTACCTTCTTCCTCCAAAGTATATCAGTATAAAGTATTCTTTTAATATTTATTGTTATTAGTACACTTTGTAATACTTGATGTTTACATTTGTGCTAGAGAGTAAGTATGTGTACTTAGCCTATCTTAATTCTTTATACTATCCCAAGCTGTAGTATATTTAACCTGGTATTACTTGCCTGCAAGAACTACTTATTTTAAGCTATCCTCTCCCCACATTATATGCTATTCATGTCTTACTTTTCATGCATATAAAACAATTATTGACCATTTTAAAGGAGAAAATAACAGCACTGTATTAGTAGTAGAAAGCTTCAATAACTCCAATCTTAAAAAGATAAAACTTATCAACATAAATCCAATACGTTCTATGAGATCAACTTTTTTAGATTTCACATATGAGAGGCGTCCTGGGCATTTGTCTTTTGTGCCTTGGTTGCCTTACTTAACATAATGATCATCAGTCTATCCATGTTGTTGCAAATTGCAGAATATCATCTTTCATGGCTCAGTAGCATTGAGCTGAGTATATGTAGCATATATCCTTTATCCATCTGGGGTATTTCTATTGAGTGTGTGTAATAAATAGTTTGACAATAAATGTGGGAATATGGATGTCTCCTCAACATACTGATTTCATTAATTTTTGTTACATATATGCCCAGAAGTGGAGTGGATTCATCATATGGTGTTCTCATTTTTAATTTTTGAGGAGCAGCCCTAATGTTCTCCAAAATGACTAGCTAAATTTGCACTGACCTAACGGTATGCTCATGAAGCTTGCCTTCTTACTGCACCCTCACCAGTGCTTTAGTCTTCTTGATAAGTGTTATTCTTAGTTGGATGAGGTCATTTCTTATTGTTGCTTTTATTAACAGTTCCCTTGTGATTATGTTGAACCTTTTTGCATCTACTTGTTAGCTGCATCTGTGTCTTCTTTTAAAAATGTCTATTATCTGTAATGTCCATTTTTAGTTATTTGATTTTTATGGTGTTGAAATTTTAGAATTCCATCTATTCTTGATATTAGCCCCTCATTAGGTATATGGTTTTCAAATATTCCTCATGTTGTAGGTTGTTTCTTCACTTTGAATATCTGTTTTGTAGGCTATTTTTAAAATTTTTTTAGTTTATGCAATCCTGTTCATCTACTTTTGTTTCCTGTTTGTTTGGATTCTTGTCCAAAACACTCTTGACCATTCCAATGTCCTCAACCACTTCTTGTATATAACCTTTTCATAATTTCTCTGCTTGAGCATCTATATCTAAGTCTTTGATCCATTTCAAGTTTTAAAACCTTTGAAAGGGCTCTACATTCATTCTTCCACATGAGGGCATCCAATTTTCCCAACCTCATTTAATGAAAAACATTGTACTTTATTCAGTATACAATTTTAGTATTTTTTTGAAAAATCAGTTGGTCTCAAGGCTCTTTATTTTGGTGTATTTGTGTGCATGTCTGCATTTATAACAATACTGTAATGTTTTGAGTAGAACAAATTTGTAGCATAACTTGGAGCAGGCAGAGTGATGTCACCTCTGCTCATATTCCTCAAGATTGATTTTCATTCTTTGGGAATTTTTATGCTTTCATACATATTTTGCAAAAGTGGGTTTTTCATTCTGTGAAAAATATTGTAGAAATCTTAGGGATTGGATTAAATTGATAAATTATTTGAGTAGAGTGGACTTTTTAACAACATTGATCCAGTCTGTGAAGAACAAATGTCTTCCCACTGTTTTGGATGTTCTATTTAATTGACTTCATATATGTTTTATAATTTTCACTGCACAAATTTTCACCTTTTTCAGTAAATATTTTTCTTGTAAGTTTTCTTTTGGTTATTATTATAAATGGTATGTCTTTCTTGAGTTCTTTATTTTCTATTTCATATAGTTTATTATATCAATGCTATAGATTTTTGCACATTGATTTTATATTCTGCATTTTACTAAATTAATTTCTTAGTTCTAATCATTTTTAGAAACAATTAGGGTTTGCTATGGCTAAAATTATGACATCTGCAACCAATGAAAATTTGAATTCATCTTTTTCCAACTCAGTTGCCTTTATGTCCTCTTGCCTTATTGCTCTGAGACTTCCAGCATTATTTGAATAAAAGTTGTGTGGGTGGGCATCCTACACTTAAGATATTTGAAACTTTTAACTTTTCCCATTAATTTTCCCTTATAAATATATACTTCCAGCTTCTACTTCTCTGGGGATATTTTTATTTCTCTTTTATTTCTACAGAATACTTTTGCTGAGTACATTATTGTTGGCTGCTTATTTATCTTCTTCAGTACTTTATAAATCTCATGACACTCTCCTTTACAGTTTCTCCTAAGAAAACTACTGTTAGGTAAATTGAGACCACTTTATGATTTTTTTCTTGCTGTATGGAGAATGTTCTCTTTATCTTTCACTTTCTGGAGCATGATTATAACGTGTCTCAAGGTAGAGTTGACTGAGTTAAATCTGTTGGTGACCTGTGATCTTCTCTACCTGGATGTTTATACCCTTATACAAGTTTGAGAAGTTTTCTGTCTTGTGTCTCTGAATGACCTTCCTACTTATTTGGCATTGGGAAGTCTGTCTTGAACAGCAACAGCTGAAGTATTTGTCTTTGCAACATCCCATAATTCCTATATGCTTTCTTCATTCTTTCTGGCTTTTTTCCTTTTTCCTGTCCTCCTGAGTTTCAAAAGATTTGGTCTTTCAGCTCATCACTTCTTCCTTCAGTTTTACCCTATTATACATAACGTCTTCAATTATATTTTATTTTATTTATTCTTTTAAAATTATCTTTATTGGTACATTATGAATACACATCATAATCACATTCAACATTAAGAGTTTGTACCAGAATATGACATGACTTGATTCTCATTTTTTCCTTTTCCCCTCACCCTACAACCCCCTCCATATACACAATCTTTGTTTTCTTTTTTCTTTATTATTACCACATTCATTTTCCCCTCATTATTTACCCTTATACTCTTTCATTTTAAATATTTTCTACTTCACAATATCAACTATACATGCTACAACTCATTTACAACTTCATTTTCTCATACTAGAGAAAAGATATGATATTCATACATCTATGACCTGTTTATTTTGCTTATAAGGATGTCCTCAAGGTACATCCATTTGAGTATGAATGACTCAATCTTATCATTTTTAATGGCAGAGTAATAGTCCATTCTATAAAAGAACCACATCTTCTTTATCCAGTCTCCAGTTGAAGGACATTTGGGTTGTTTCCAAGACTTAGCAATCACAAGTTGAGCTGTTATAAACATGGGTACATATATGTCGCTGTGAAATGATTCTTTTAATTCCTTTCTGTATATGCCTAGCAGAGTGATGGCTGGGTCAAATGGGACCTCCAATTCTAGTATTTTGAGGAATCTCCACACTGTTCTCCACAGAGGTTGTACTGGCAAAGTAACAGACCTGAGGATCAATGGAGTAGGTTAGAAGATCAAGAAACTACGCCAGATACACTGAGTAACCTCATCTTTGGCAAAGGAGCTAAAAATTCTCAGTGGAGGAAAGATAGCCGCTTTAACAAATGGTGTTGGAAAAACTGAGCTTTAACTTGCCACAGACTAAAACTAGACCTATCTCTTTCACCATGTACCAAGCTAAAATCAAAGTGGATAAGAGACTTAAATATTAAAGCAGACACTCTGAACCTGCTGCAAAACAGGTTAGGTAAAACTCTCGAAGACTTTGGCTTAGGGAAAGATTTCATGAACAAAACTTCTATAGCACAGGAATTGGCTGGAGAAATCAACAAATGGGATCTCATTCTTTTAAAAAGCTGTACAGCGAAGAAAACCACCAACAGAGCAAAAAGTCAGCCAAAAATGTGGGAAAAAAGTCTTTACCAGCTGTTCCTCAGACAAAAGGATACTATCTAGAATATATAAAGAGCTTAAAAAATCAGCCCACTCAAATTTAAAGACCCAATTCAAAGATGGGCACCTGAAATGAATAGATAGTTTTCAGAGGAAGAAGTAAGAGCAGCTAAGAAGTATATGAAGAAATGCTCAGCATCATTAATCATTTGAGAGATGCAGATGAAAACAATACTGAGATTTCATCTCACTCCACAAAGAATGGCTGCCATTTCAGAATTAGCCAGAAACAAATTTTGGTGAGTCTACGGAGAAGAAGAAACCCTTCTCCACTGCTGGTGGGAATGTAGACTTGTCTTCTACTATATTTTAAATTGTGCTTGGTGTATTTCTTAGTTTATATATTTCTTTTTGATTTTTATAAATTGTTTTCATCTGTCTCTTCATTTTCTTTCATTATCAACTATTTTTTCTGTGTCCTTTTGAAGCTGTTTGAGTTTTCTTGAAAGAAAATTTTCCATGTGACATTTTACCCATACTTGTTACTGTTTGGTTTCGCACACCTTAATTAAACATGAAGTGATAACCTGGTTCTCTATAAGCATGTACGGTGCTAAGAATTGAATCTAGGCCTCATACATACAGGCTGAGTGGTCTTTCATGAGCTCTACTCCTTTCCTTGTACTAGGTATTGTCTGAGCATTGAAAGCCCAGGGATTATATATAGTCTGTAAGACCTGGCTTTCTCTGTGCTTGTCTTTCTAGGATTAAATGTCACCATATTTGGCAATTAAAAAAAAAAACTTTTTGAGACAGGATCTTGCTTTGTAGTTCAGGCTGGCCTTGAGCTCAGCCTCAAATTCACATCACAGCAAACTTCCTGACTCTGCCTCCTGAGTGCTGGGATTATAGGAGTGAGCCACCATGCCAGGCAGTGTGTGTATGTGGTGCTGATTGCTGCTCTCCACACAGTATTATATGTGGTTTTCAGGGGAACTGAACCCAGGCCCTTGCACTTGCAAGACAGGCGCTGGAACCACTGAGATAAATCCCTGGCCCCCTATTTGACAAATTTGCCATGAGTTCATCATTGGTGTCCCGCTACCTTTTCAGTACCAGTGAATGGTTTAGTCACAGTGTATTCCAAATGTACACATACTTAAAAAAAAATTTTTTTTTTGAGACAGGGTCTCGCTTTGTAGTTCAGGCTGACCCTGAGCTCAGCCTCAAACTCACATCACAGCAGTCCTCCTGCCTCTGCCTCCCAAGTGCTGGGATTACAGGAGTGAGCCACCATGCCTGGCACTGTGATATGTGGTACTGACTGCTGATGGGTGTGAGTCTCCACGCCCAGTATGGTATGTGGTTACCAGGGATTGAACCTAGGTCCTTGCACTTGCAAGACAGGTGCCAGAACCACTGAGCTAAATCCCTGGTCCCTACACATACTTGTTATGGTGCTCATCACTAACCAAAGGAGGGTAAAAAGAAGTAATACTTCCTCATAAAGCTCTTCCTTGAGCTGTATCTAATTGCCTTACCCACCATCACCAGCCTGAAATTAGGCCACTATGGGATCCTGCCCAAAATCACAACAGAGAGACATCCCAAGTTTTATTCTGTTCTGGTGATAACTAATACCAAAATTTTGTGTCACAGATGAGTCCATGATCCATCCCTACTAGTACAGACAACAGTGGTATAGGGCCAGTGCCTATACTGCCACTCACCACTTACTGCAGAACTAGAATTATGGTTCATAACTTTTAATCAGTCATAGGTGATTGTGACCATAATAGACATCTAACACTGGTTCCTTATGACACTGTGTGATATAGTGTCCATTCCAAAGGTTTGTCCATAGGCTAGCCTAGAGATGACAGAGTTTAGGTTCTTTCCAGAATTACACACTGTATCCCAGCAAAATCGTCTGCCTACTGCCCTGTCATGACCTCTGCAAATTAAGTCATTCTTTTTATTATGCTACTCAAGGTTAAACTGTGATTGATTAAGAGTGTCCCTTGGTCACTCTATGTGACACTAATTTGGGGCACAACTGAGTGTCACAGTTATAAGGACCTGCATAATATATAGAGTTCACTGAGGCCCACATTTTAGCTGGTGGTAATGTGAACAAAAGTTGATTTTACTTCTTCAGACCACAAATCTTCATTTAATGCCATAGTAGATCTAGAAGTTCTGTCTGCATGTTGTAGCTCAAGTATAGGGACCTTAGCTTTCTACCTGGTTGTGATTCTCACTGCAATGGGCTTAGCACTGAACTCCAAAGCTCAGGCTTGTGTCAAATTTGTGCAGTGTTCACCACAGAGTTGCATCTTCCTTCACTTTCTGTTGCCCAATGCTCAAGAAGAGGTGATGGAGTGATTTCCTTGGTCCTTTGGCTAACATAGTTCCAGGGTCTTAGCTTATGATTATAAGCCTGGAGATAGGGCTGGGGGACTCTGCCTGGAACTGAGTTTCACTGGGGCAAGATGTAGTGATAAATTTCAGCTAAGCAGGAAGCAACTCTCTCATTAGTCTGCTTTGAGATGAGGAATGGTTGACACTGGAAATATCCATTCTTGCCTTAAATGTCTTTTCTTTTTATAACAGAACGAGTTATTCTTATTTAAATGAACATTTTTTTTTCAAGCACAGCCTTTAGACTTCCTTAGCTCTTGTGAAGCAAGTTTGGTTTGTGAATAGTGGTTTAACTTGGTTTGCCTCTAGAAATACACAGTTGGCATCATGCAGCGCTCCTTCAATTCTGTTCTTGATTAAAGTAAGAAATTGAAAATGTAAACAGGGGTGAAAGGTTTAACAGAAAATGTGAAATAAGAAAAAGTCATTAGGAAGAGGAAACTAGCAAGGATGGAGGGTAAAAGAAAAGAAGGAAAAGCATAATTAGAAAAGAAGGAAAAGTGGAAATGTGGCTTTTGTAAATAAGGCATTTATATACTTATCAAGTGCAGTATAATCAATGGAACATGTACCGTGTTATAGTTAAGATCTAAAATGTTCCCTAAATCTCAGCTATTGAAAGCTTGCTATGCAACACAGTGATGTTAAGAGAAGAGACTTCAGGGACGTGATTCCATCATGAGGGCTCTTGTTAAGGCACTGATCAGTAGTCATTAATAAAGGGATGAAATCAGGATTTGATGGTATTCCTGGGAGGTGGTGGCTACTTAAGAAATGGATACTGTTGGAAGACGGTCACTGCATTGTGTGCCCTCTAAGGACATAGCTTGTGCCCAGCACTTCTCTCTGATCCTCTAACTCTGCTTGCTGACTACCATGAAGTGAGCAGCCTCCATTGCCACATGGTCCTGCCATGAAACTCTGCTCACCTGTGGGCCATAGCAAGGGAGCCAGGAGGACCTGGAAGTGAAACCCTGTCACAAAGCAAAGTATTTCTTTAAGTTGTTTTCTCTGTTATATTGTCACAGGAATAGAAATTTGACTAACATTTATTCTTACCCGTATGCTACTTTGCATGGAAATGGCTTAAGTCTGTCTTCAAATGTAAATTAATTTCAGTAAGTTTGACATATTACATTTTATTACTTATGATGATTAATACTAACTTTCTTCAAAAACTTTGAAAATTACCTAGAGGTACAGTGATTATGCAATTATTTATGATACTTTGTTTCTTTAGAAAGAAATCAGAATGTTACTATTTGAAGAAATAGGGGAAACCAGGAATGGAGAATATTAACAGAGATATAGTAATCAGCATTTTAATGAGGAAGGCGCTAGTCACTGAATTTGATAAATTTTTAAAACGATGAGTTACCATACTCTGTACATGTACTAGTTAAAAAGTAAGAATAGCTGATACAGTAAATGGATAATCTACAAAATATGCTACAAAAGATAGTCTAATTCAGTGTACTACTGGGATTATGCAAGAGAATGAGGGAACAGGTTATTATCACATCTTTAAAATTGCTGCTAGAATTTTTTGTTTTATCTTATGATTACTAAATCCTTTTAGTATTGTTTTTCTAAGCCAAATGTTTTGTAATTCAGACATAACCAGTTTTAAATCATGGTAAAAGCAGTTTAATTTAATATTGTTTTATAAGTGTGCTGGGGTTATTTGTATGCATATTTTGCTGAACCACAGGAAAGAAAAAACAAAAATCTTTAGAAACAACATAATGATGCTGTGATGACAGTAGCAAAGAGATAATTATGATCTCTTCATTGCTTATCCACTGAATCATCAAGAATAAAATTTTTAAACATCTCAAAAAAAATAAGTAAAAGGAGGTGACTATGGCAAAATCTTAAAATTTTAGACTGCCTTACAATCCATTTTGAGTGGATGCTTGACTTTTTCATACCAGAAGCAAATCTCAGTCATCCTTGATACACTTTTCAACTGTACAACTCACCCAAGTACCTTAAGATGGTGGCCAAAATAAGAACTTGGAATGTCCAGCTGGCAAGTTAGGTGCCTCCCTCTTCCTGGCTGCTTCCTATAAATTACCATTTGTACACCTGTCTGTGAACTTTAGGAGCTAAATACCATACTCTCTTTTATATCCTGCCAGCTGCCACATGCTTCTCTCTCTGCCTCACTCTTCACTTCTGTCTCACGGATCCCCGCCTAGGGAGCTGCCATTCCCAATTTATTTGGCACTTCTGAATGAGTTGAGGATTCCAAATAAAAGACGTAAAACATAAAAAATCATGAAAAATTTTATAAGATAAAATATTCATGAAAAATAAATGTAAGATGTATTGAAGAGAAGTACAAATCATTCAGTTTTCAAACAAAAATGTTTGATAACACTCTGTTCCCATTCACAAACTTCACATCAAATGACAAACATATCCAAAGTTGTCTTCCCCACACAAACACAACTGCACCCAATCTCACCACACTGTCATAACCGTAGCCATCGTCCCTACACAATCACAGCCACAGCCAGCTTCCTCACACAAGCATAAACAAAGACTTCTTCATCTAAATTATAATACTACCTAAGTTCATAAAATAAAGTACCACTGTACTCATAAGAATAAACATAGATGAATTCAACTCTAAGAGAAATATAAATCAGTATAATAATAGAATGAATTAATTTTGATTTGGGGTAAGAAGTGTGATGATATAAAATGCTGAATAAGATCAATTGTTCCAATATATCTTTTACTTTGCTATTGAGAGTATAAATTAGCACAACCACTTGGGGAAAATCAGTGTTTTTCTATGACTGAATATTCTAAAAAAGCAATAATACAAAATTTTTTGAACATATGTGGAAGGTTGCTTTTTTTTTTTTAATCTTTATTGGTATATTACATATACGCATCATGATTGCACTCCATAATGGGGATTTGTACCAGTATAAGACACAACTTAATTCTCATTTTTTCTCATAGCCCTTGAAGTATGTGCCGTGCATTAACACAATTAGATAAATAAGCAATGGCTTTTGACTTTTGAAAGATCTTAAAAAGTACAAACAGCACTCAAGTGTGCTGTACTTTTCCTGAGAAGTCAATTTTTATAGCTTAAAAATCCATGATTAAAATTATAACAGGAAAGTTTCTATATACCCTTTACATTCAAATATAACTGCTTTTATTTGCTCATCTCAAAAAATTTAACAAGGATAAAATTCCAGATAATAATGTATTGTAGGAACTACTTACACATAAGTTACTTGGAATTACTTAATCTTGGCTTTTTAAATCTTATAAAATACTTCACATTGTTAAATTTAATGTTTTCTTTTTTTTTTTTTTGAGACAAAGAAAGCTTATGTATATAGGGAGAGTGGTAGGGGGTGGTAAGGTGGGTAAAGGAATGCAAAAAAATGAGAATTAAGTTGTGTCATATACTGGTACAAATTCTCATTGAGTGCAGTCATGATGTGTATATGTAACGTACCAATAAAGATTTCAACGAAGGATCTCAATTTTTGTAGTTCAGGCTGACCCTGAATTCAGCCTTGAATTCACAGCAATTCTCCTGCCTCTGCCTCCCAAAAGCTAGGATTACAGGCGTGAGTCACCACACCCTGCATTGTGGTATGTGGTACTGATTCCTGGAGGATGTGAGTCATCACACCTGGCACTGTTGGATGTGGTTACAGGGGCTGGAACCCGGGCCCTTTCACTTGCAAGGCAGTTGCCAGAACCACTGAGCTAAATCCCTGGCCCAAAATTTCATTTTCTTAAAAGTATTTTTACCACCATGAAGAATATTGATATCAAATAAGATTTAAATTAATGTCTATATTTTAATGTTCTATATGAAAAGATTTTTCACAAAGAAAATATTTTGAACTTGAAATTTAAAAGATTTGTAACAGCAAAGAAAAATAGAGCATTGTTTTTCTTCAATAAACATTTAGACTATTAATTATGTCATAAAATTAAGATGTTCTTGTTCTCATATACTGTCAGCACAATGAAAGTAGAAGCAGTAATTTTATTTTTAAATTGATTTTATTGGTACACTTTATATACACTTTACAATCACATTCAACACTGAGTTTGTACCAGTATGTGACATATCTTGATTATCATTTTTCCCATTTCCCTGCCCTCCCTACAACCCCCAACCCCTATATACATAAGCAGTTATTTTAAAATGAAGCATATTCCCATTTCACCAGATCCAAGCCCCTGGCAACTGTTACTTATATAATGCACATATATTTTACCAAAATGTACAGTAACTGGAATACTCAAATCTAACACACTCTTTATGATCACAGGCATAAAAAACAAATGTTTTTTATGAAAAAGGACAGATTTGACTGAGAAAATTAATCTAGGGAAAGCTTTCCTATGTAATTCATATAAACAACAGTTTCCACCAGCTAATTAAAAATGCAATCAGAGTAATTGAGGGGACCGTATATACAAATGGGATGGACTGTACTATCTTTGGCTCCTTTCTAGATTTCCTGAGTATAATCTTCTCATTAACCACTCCATGAAACACCTGTAATGAACTTACTCTGCCTACTTTCTCAAGACAATGGGAATTACTTGAAGTCTCTTGTTTATTCTAGTCTTTTGTTGACAAATACTAGAATATCAACCAATCCAACTTTAGTAAAAACACAAAACAAAAGACAACAGAGAACCATTTGAGGAATATGTTTGTAGATATGAATCTGTGGAATGCAAAGTGGTGGGTGTAACTAGATCTCAAATATGCCTAAAAAATGGGAGGTAGGCACCAAAGCAGCCTCTGGATTTTCTTTATGCAGATGATGTTTCTGTTTTTCATCTTATGTGATATGATGGAACAAATTTAAATGAGCAAACTTAAATGTTTTATTCTCAAAATTATTTCAGATAGAGCTTTAACTGTGGTACAAATTCAAAATAGCTAGAATTGTCTTGGCCTAACTTGAGTACATACTTACCTTCTACTGTACTTGTCTACCACCCAAGTTGATTTAATGAGGAACATAGTTGCTAAATAACCATACCTGTTTAAAAAAATTCTGTGCTCTTGGAAGCATTTTAAAAACATTCTCCAACAGTTGTTTCATGGAAATATATCATTTAACCTTTACAAAAATAATGAGTGACACATGCTATTTTAATATTTTAGTGCAACTGAAAGCCTATCAGGAACAGACAATTTCACTAAGTCTGAACATCAGGAAGTGCAAAGATACCTGACTCCACCACCTAGTTCTTTTTTTTTTTTTAATCATTACAGAGTCTAACCCAAGGGTACTCTAAAACTGAACTAAAAATTCAGCTCATTTTAATTTTTTAAAACAGCCTTTCTAAATTTCCCAGGCTAGGTTTGAAGTTGCTGTCCTCCTGCTTAGTTTGTCAAGTAGCTGGGAATACAGGTATATGCCACCACATTCATCTAGCCTGTGTTCCAGATAATTATACCCAGATGCTATTCAGGAGCCTTTTCACCTAAGAATGTAAGCACTGATAATTTTCTAAACCAAAAATGAAGCCAAAGATATAATGAATAATAGGCAGGGAAGGACAAAAGCTATTTCTAAAGAATGAAGATATCTCATCACCGAAGTGAAACCGAGTTAACACATCAATGCTAAACAAATGTTTTATTATTTGGAAAATGTGCCCATAATAATGCAACCAAATAAACATCTTTAGGGATTAGGATGAACTGTCAAGTTGATTGTCCTTGAGATCCTCTCTGTACATTAGTAAAGCACACTTTTGGTATGTCTGAGTGGCTCATACAAAGATGTTCATGGGATCTACTTCAGATCCCTCCCCTAGTCCACTAGGGCATAGTTACTTTGCTCTGCTTCTATGCCTTTATGAAGTATCTTTGTTCCGTCATGCCATTCTGCCATCATGTCTCTGCCTTGGAGACTGTCAACCTTGTAATTAATTCTCTGAAACCACAGCTGAATTACACCTCTCCTCCTTTAAGTTGTGAGTGTTGGATATTGTGTCTTTGCAATTGGAAACCTGATTAATGCAACCTGGAGCCTTAATCAGTCAAAATGGTAGATGACTTGTGTTGGAGGAAATAAGACTGTTCAGGTAGAATAAATAGGACTTGGATGAAATAAAATGGACTATTTCCATATCTGAAGTGAAACATTTATAGATCAATTTTCAAGTCTCCTACACTAGGCAGAAATTCTTTAATAGTCTAAAGATTTTATAATCATCTCAAGAGAAAATTCAAAAATTGCTCTGAAGCAGGGCTTATTTCCAAACTAAAGTAGAATGTTGTAATGTGGTAAGACATTTTAAATATTCATTATTGAAAATATCAAGCTTTACTGAGTACGATATTTGGCATAAACATTTGAGAGTACTTTGTTTTTATACTTGAATTGTGCATGTTGTGTATTTTCTATAATTAAATACGTACATGACAAGCTCATCCAAATGTGTTCATACTACTTTTTCACAAATAAAACATAAGTAAGATATTATCAATGCTTCCAAGAAAATATTGTTATACAGTCCCATGCTATGAAAATTTGCTTCTACTATCATCCATTCTTAAGTTTTGCACGACATAAGAATCACTTAGTATGTCATTTTTCAAACCATGATTTGTTAACCCTTCACTTTTTTAACTAAACAATTATAATAAAATGTAATGAAAAATGTCAGAAAGCATTACATCCTAAGAATGATTATTATTTAATAAAACTCATTGCAGTTAAGTGTGTATGCATATGTCTGCAATATATGATTTTTGTTTACCATGGTTCAAGGTCACAGGAGCTTGCAAACTATTGATTTAATGACATTTTTTTTCTAGATGCAAATTTTTATGCTTTTGGTCAGAAAGTATGATTCTGTGTGTAGAACAGTATGCTCAGGAATCTTTCAAATTGTAAAAAGATCTAAATGGATTTTCATACTGCTAAGAAATAGATCATACTTTGAAAAAGTCTATTTGAGAAATCTGCATCAAACTTTGTTAAGTAGGTTAAGAATTAAAAGTTACTACTTTTTAAAAAAGGGTTCAACATGGTTGGTTATTTGAGAGATTCCCTCTCACTCCAACAATTCCATCTCACTCCAGAAAGAATGGCTATTATCAAGAAAACAACCAACAACAAATACTGATGAGGGGAAAGGACCCCTTCTCCACTGCTGGTATGAGTGTTAGACTGGTGCAACTTTTGTGGAAATCAGTATGGAGATTCCTCCAAAAACTAGGATAGGAGGTCCCTCCCATTTGACCCAGGTGTTCCTCTTTTAGGTATCTTTCCCCCAAAATTCAAAGCATTATACCTCTGCATTATAGTCATGCTCATGTTTATAGTGGCACAGCTTATAATAGCTAAATCTTGAAAACAACCCAAATGCCCATTAACTAATGAGTGAATAAAAAAATGTCTTTTTTCAATATAATATACTCAGCCATAAAGATAAACTTGAAACATTTTTAGGTTGAAGATACTCCTTGAGAACATACTCCTAAGTGAAATAAATTAAAAGCACATATGTAAATATCTTATTGTCTGTCTAGTGATGAAAACTGAAAGTGAAAATGAGGACTAAAAAGAATAATAAATATTATGAAATATAAAGAATTTTTAAAAAATTATATAGAATGTGAGATAATCTCTCAATAATTAAATGTTTTATGCAGAAATATATATTATTAAGAATGATCTGAGATGAACAGTTGAAAATATATTATTTTAAGACTATGTTATACAATGTATTTACCATGATTATTCTCTATTAATTTTTTTATGAGAAATTATTTTCATAGAATGGTTTTTATATATTTATTAATGTCTCCTTATAGTACATTAAAATAAAATATTAAAAAGAATCAAAAGTTTCAAGTATATTAAATGACAATTCAACCAAGAGAAATGTTTTGACTTTTGAGTTCATAAGTCCAGATAGTTGGAGCTTCAGTGGCACAATCGGTTAGTGTGCAGTACTTATATAAGTTTAGATAGTGACAGTAATAGCAAGGTGAAGATGTCCTACATTATCATGTCTACAATTTAACTTAATCTACAGTACTATTGTGAGGCATCATATGTAAATACAATATATTCCATAAATGAGATAGCTAAGGTACAAGAGTTGAGAGACTCACTTAAATCCTCCCAAACAGAGTGCAAAATTAGACTGCTATTTATTTCACAAATAAAATACGAACATGAAGAGAAACACACTTTATAAGGATGTAAATAAGTTAAACTTTTAAAAATGGCAAAAGATATGTCATGTTAACATAAATAAAAAGCTAGAATGGCTATATTATTACCAAAACAGTTTTTGAAGTAAAGAATATTATCAGAGATAAAGTGACTCATTTGATAATATCAAGATACTAATGCACCTAAACAATCTAACAGCTTTATACATTTATGGACCTAATACGTGAAGAAAGTTTGATAGAACTTCTTAATCATGAAAAAGTGTACTTGCATGTAATAGTTTTTAAATTAAACATGAAAGCAAAGTTTAAAGTAATTCATCCTAGATTTATATAGTCAGAAGTAAATGAAAGGAAAAGTATTGTAAAAATCCAAGCTTCTGACACCACGATCTTGGACTTTAGCTTTTATACTCTGTGAAAATAAATATCTGTCATTTAAACAACCTAGTCTGTATAATTTCATGGTGGCAGCTTTTTTAAACTAATAATTAGCTATTAAATTTAATTTTTAAGTTGTTCTTTTAGTGTCTAAAATATAAATCTTCAATTTATCAGTTTACCAAGTGATATACCACTTTCATAGAATACAGGAGTGTTAAATAGACTACTTTGATTTATCCTTTTTTGATTTATTTTACTATAAGAGTTTTTCTTTCCTTTCTTTACTTTCCCCTCTCTGCCCTTTCCCTTTTAATTTTACACATTTTCTATTTCATACTTATCATATATTTTTGGCACTCATTTACACATCAGTTTTTCATATTAGAGAAATGATAGTGTATTTATATATCTATGTCCTACTTATTCTACTTATAAGTATGTCCTCAAATTAAATCCTTTTGGAAATCAAAATGGGGAACTGAGCCCATTATAACAGTTATGCTTCTTTTAGAGCACATCTCTGTCATGAATGAGGCCCTAAGTTCCATCTCCACTAATGTCTGCATATTTTATTATACAACCATAATCAAAAATAAAACATGCTTCTTTATCCCTTTCAAAACTCTAGAGCTTGAATTTTTTAAAAATGTGTAAGTTATTCTCATGTACAAAATAGAAGTGTATGAGAGGGTTTGCCAGAACAAATAAAATTATTGCCTCATAATTCTGGCTAGAAGCTTTTATTAATTCAAATCTTTATTGGTACACTATAAATATACATCATCCTCTCATTCAACATTGAGAATTTATTCCAAAATATGACAGGGCTTGATTCTCATTTTTCCTTTCCCCCACTCACTCTGCAACCTGCCCACCCCTTATATATATAAACTTTGTTTCCTTTTTTTTAATATCACATTCTTTTTCACCTTGTTACTTACCCTTACACCATCTTTCCTTTTAAATGTTTTCCATTTCACATTAAAACTATATATACTTAGAACTCACTTACATCTTCATTTTCTCATACCAGAGAAAAGATATGATATTTACACTTCTGTGACCTATTTATTTCACTTATGAAGATGTCTTGAAGGTACATCTATTTGAGTATGAATCACTAAATATTATTATTTTTATGGCAGAGTAATACTCCATTCTATAAAGAACCACATCTTTTTTATCCAGTCCCTAGTTGATGGACACTCTGGTTGTTTCCAAGATTTAGCAATCACAAACTGAGAAGCTATAAATATGGGTGCATTCATGTTGTTGTGATATGAATCTTTTAGTTCTTTTGTGTATATACCTAGCAGATCAATGGCCAGGTCAAATGGGACCTCCAATCCTAGCTTTTTGAGGAATCTCCAAACTGATCTCCACAGGGGTTGTATGAGTCTATATTCCCACCAACAGTGGAGAAGAGTTCTTTCTTCTCCGCAGCCTCACCAACATTTGTTGTTGGCTAATTCTGAGATATCAGCCATTCTTTGTGGAGTTAGATGAAATCTGAGTGTTGCTTTCCTCTACATCTCTCGAACGACCAATGATTTTGAGCATTTCTTCATATATTTCTTAGCTGCTCTTACCTCTTCCTCTGAAAAGTATCTTTACTAATATATAATACTTTTTCAAATATTATTAGAAAGGTCAAAATATAAGGAGAAAGTCAAAATATAAGGAGAAATACTACATGGCTACTTCTGATAGTAAGTTGAAGAAAAGATTTCTAGGAAAAATTGGATAAAGAATAAAGTCAATAAAATGAAGCTTCTAATAGTTGATTATTATAAGGTTTTTCATAACCAAATTGATTCAATTATATGAAACATTCTACACAGTAGTAATGGCAGTCATAAAGACAAGCTGATAAAACAGGATACTTTTAATAAGAGTTATTTGGCTAAAGATAGGGAAATTGTTTTTACGATAGAGATACATTTGTTGAACACATATGAATAGCAAAACAGCTCTGTGGAGAACTGGCATGGTAGGCTAAGTTTTTAAGGATATAGAAATTCTATTTCCAAAAATAAAGTAAAAGTGAAATTTACCAACATTTTCTCTCTGAAAACAATCAACTCAGAACTCTGGATTAAAAATAACATTTGGGACAAGATGTTCCACACTTAGTATAAATAAAAGACTAGAATTAACATTATAGTTAAATGAGAACCCCAATAGATAAGACAAAAACTTTCAGATTTCCTATGGAACTCAAGGGAAAACATAAAAATTCAGTCCCTCGGGGGCCGGGGATATATAGCTCAGTGGTTCTGGTGCCTGTCTTGCAAGCGCAAGGACCCAGGTTCGATCCTTGTTAACCACATACCTAGACTGGGCATGGAGACTCACTCCCAGCAGCAACCAATACCACATACCACAGTGCCGGGAGTGGTGGCTCATGCCTGTAATCCCAGCACTTGGGAGGCAGAGGCAGGAGGATTGCTGCGATGTGAATTTGAGGCTGAGCTCAGGGTCAGCCTGAACCACAAAGCCAGACCCTGTCTCAAAAAAAAAAAAAAAAAAAAATTTAGTGCCTCAGAAGCTGAAACAATTTCAGGTCTCCCAACCCCTTTGAGGGATAAATAAGAGTAATAGGTCTGACACCTGAGAAATTAGTAGCATTTTTGACACTGGACAGTCAAAAGAATAGGACTTAATAAACTCTGTGCCTAGAGCTAGCTATTTCCAAGCTCCACTTTATAGCACTCAATAACCTAGAAATGTTTGTTTTCCCTATGCAAAATATCAGGAGAATTCCAGAAGGAGCTATGCAAGTACCTGAAAATCTGACATGTTCTAAATGTTTCATCAGATCTGTTATTTTTACTGCCTCAAAGGACTAAGTTGTTAAGCTGACTGCATCAATTTGATTGACTTTGAAGGTACAATTCTGAGTGTATTCATGTGGGTCAAGGAGGTATGATCTTGGTGTCTAGGCCTGCATTGTGGCCACTTCCTCACTGGCATTGTTTCTCTGCTCTGCTTTTGGGCCACAATGAACTAAGAAGCTTTGCTCCATTATGTCCTTTTGTAAAGATGTTCCTGCATTAGAGTCAGCCAATTGTGGACTGAGTACTCCAAAAGTATGAGACAAAGTAAATACCTCCTCCTTTAAGGTGTGGGTGTAGAGCACAAGTGGAGAATCTATGGCATGTGTGTCACAATTAGTTGTTTTGTTTTGTTTTGTTAATCACTGAAAGGTCTAAAGGGTTTGCCATCTTTGTGTAGGCTATATGTCCCAGCTACAAGAAAGCTGACTGATACACTATCCATCTTATTCTATGAGGTCATAATTATCATGGTAAAACCAGGCAATGAGTACAAAAATAAGTTTCAGATCTGTATTTTTCATGAAACTAGACTGACATAGTTGATGAAATATTAACAAGATATTTTGTAAAAGTGATCTTCATTTTCTTCTTCAATTGTTTGTTATAATTCTCTAGTAAAATTATCTAAGCCTAGAGGATTTGGAGCTATTCTTTGAAATTACATTCTGCAAGTTTTTAATAATTTTAGAGCTATTCATACCATTTATCTTGTTGACTCTGGTGGTTTGTGATTGTGGTAGTTAGGGTGGAGTGTCAACTTGATTGGCTTAGAGATCTGCCTTGGGGACTGGGAATACTCTTCTGAGTGTGCCTGAGTGGAGCATAGAGGCATATTATTGGGACCTATGTCTGGCCACTCTCCCTTTTCTCTATAGCACTGTTCCCTGCCCTGCTTTCTAGATGTCCTGAACTAAGAATATTTATTCCATCACAAACTAATGCAATGATGTTTCTTCATTGGAGCCAGATGATCATGGACTGAATAATAGTGAGCTAAATTAAACATCATTTCCTTTAATTTGTGAGTATTGTATATTTTGTGCCATGACAGAAAATGTGAATAATACTGGTACCAAGAGTAGAGCTGTCATGGTGACTGTTCTTGACCATGTACTTTAGATATATTTGGAACTGGTCTTCAGGATGACTTTTGAAAGGTCTAGAGAACCTTAGAATTCTGTAAGCAGAATCTAATGGGTAATTTTAGTCAAAGTTCAGAAACACTGATGAGAGTATGGACAGTAAAGGTCAGGTTCAGGAAGTTTCAGTTGGGAATAGGGCCTCCACTGGCAGTTGAATCAGAGGTCATTTGCACTGCGCTCTGGAAGCAATATATCTACATTCTGTTCATGTTCTGAGACTGTAGAAAAATTAAATTAATACAACTGGACTACTTAATCTGGAGGAGAAATTTCAAGACAGATCACCATTCAAGTTATGAAATGGGTAATGGTGCCTGCTTTTATCCAGACTAGAGGCAGAAAGCAGAACAGAAAATGTGAAGAAGTTTAATTTTTTTCCCAGGAGAAACTATGTGTTAGGGACAAAGGAAGCAGAGCTGCTGAAGAAATCAGTACTAGTAAAAGCAAGACAAGTACTTGTATAGGAATAAGAAGAAAGTGCCTTGATGATATTTGACAAACCTATTGCAACCTCAAAGGTGCAAAAAATATAAACCTTTCATTTAAGGGGAAATTGTACTGCAAATAGACTTTGAAGGAATTGTTTCCCCAAGTTTCATTTCACTGTGCTCATTCATGCAGGCATTGCATCTGTGTATGAAGAGGGCCTGGCTATTGCTTGTATTTCCAGTAGACCTTGGTGTAATCTATGTGATACTTATTTTACTAATATGCAGAATGCAAGAGTTGTAGAATGAGGGTGACTTCTACCTAGATTTCAAAAGAAGGTCTGAGAGGCCAAGCAAGGATTTCCTGAGAGTAATGTGTGAAGTCATGAGAATGAAATCAAAGGTAATGTAGAGACCTTAGGAAGTCAGAGACACCAGGAATGTAAAATAATTGCTGAGGAAAGTTGCAGGTCATGAAAAAAGCCATCCCAAAAGAGATATTTTGTGGTCCAAAGCTTAAAAAATCATGAATGTGAGTTTATCCATGCCCATTAGAATTCATGTTTTACCACTATAAGCCTTAGATGATAGATATGGAACATGGGGCTTGTTTACTTGGTTGCATTTTTGTCTTACTCCATCCAATTTTTCTTTTTTTTTCTATCTATCATACATTTGCAACTGTAAAAATATTTATTTTTTAATTGATTTTATTGGTACATTTTATACATTATGATCACATTCAACATTGAGAATTTGTACCTGTACATGATACATCTTGATTCTCATTTTTTTCTCAGGCCTCCTAAAATGGCCTTTTAAAATTGGAGTGTTTATCCTGTTCCACTATAACTTTATGCAACTTTCTTTAAAATTAATTTTTTGGGCTAGGGATTTAGCTCAGTGGTTCAGCTCCTGCTTTGCAAGGGCAAGGGCCTGGCTTTCATTCCCAGTAACCACATACCACAGTGCAGGGCGTGATGGCTTACACCTGTATTCCCAGCACTTTGGAGGCAGAGGCAGTAGGATTGCTGTGAGTTCAAAGGTGAGCTCAGGGCCAGCTTGAAATACAAAAGTGAAACCCTGTCTCAAAAAAAAATTGATTTTATTGGTACATTTTATTTTATTTTTATTTTTTTTTTTTTTAGGTTTTTTGAGACAGGGTCTCACTTTGTAGTTCAGGCTGGCCCTGAGATCAGCCTCAAACTCACATCACAATCCTCCTGCCTCTGCCTCCCGAGTGCTGGGATTACAGGCCTGAGCCACCACACCCGGCACTGTGGTATGTGGTACTGGTTGCTGCTGGGTGTGGGTCTCCACACCCAGTATTGTTATGTGGTTACCGGGGAATCGAACCAGGGTCCTTGTGCTTGCAAGACAGGCGCTGGAACCACTGAGCTAACTCCCCGGCCCTATTGGTACATTTTATATACACATTATGATCATAATCAACATTGAAAATTTGTACCAGTATATGACACAACTTACTTCTCATTGTTTCCCATTTCTCTGCCCACCCACCATCTTCCCTCTATATCTATAAGCTTTGTTTCCTTATTTATTTATTTATTTATTTATTTATTTATTTATTTATTTTTGTGAGTCTCCATGTCCAGCACTGTTGGACAGCATCAAACCTGTGTCCTTGCACTTGCAAGGCAGAAGCCGGAACCACTCAGCTAAATCTCCAGCCCCGGTTTCCTTTCTTAAAACATTGTATTTTGCCCCATATTATATGCCCTTACCCTCTTTTACCATTTGAATATTTTCTATTTCACAGTATCTATCATACATTGTAAAACTAATTTATATCTTCAGTTTCTCATACCAAAGAAAAGACACTGTGTTTACACATCTGTGACAAGTTTTTAAAAATTTTACAGAAGTCCATGTCAAAGAGTACCTCTTGCATTTGAGAAAAGACTTTCACTTGGAGTTTTAATAAGTGCTAGAATTGTTGAGACTTTGGAAGAACAGATCATTTTATTCTTGATTGTGTGTAGGTTGTCTTATGGAGCTATGAACTTGCTATTTTTTTATTTGAGGATTAAGTACAATTTAAAGGAAGGGTTTGGATATGAAGTTGAGCAAGTGTAAAATGTGACAGTTTGAGTGAGGTGTTAACTTTATTGGCATTGAGATCTTCCCATGGGACTGGTAGAGACAGTTTTGGGTTTGCTTGAGTATGTCATGGGGGTGTGATCAAAGATCTATATGTGTTCCTTCCCCTTCCTCTACAGTACTATTCTCCTGCTGTAATTCTCAGCCATTATTAATCATCTTTGCTCCTCTTCATCATTCCACCATGATGTTTCTGCCTCAGAGCTGGTGACTATCAATTGAAACTTCTCAAATCATGAACAAAATTAAAACTCTCCCCCTTTAAAATAGGAGTGTTGAAAACCATAAATCAGGAGAAGGAAAAATTAAAACATGAAGAGATAATATTTCCTATATTCAGTAAATGATCCCGTCTCAGTGTGAAATATAGTGTCTTTCAGCATATTTTTAAGAATGATTTAGACCAGTAATATATCTCAGGATTTGTTGCAAAAGGGAACATTTCCTTAAATTATCTCAAAAATTTTTCTTAATTTTCAAGTCTATATCAGTAGTGTATATGAATTCATACAATTAATAAAAAAATCAGATACTCTTTAAATATAATGTAAGTTGGAAAAAAAAGGACAAAGACAAATAAATAGAAGGGGTAAAATTATATGCCATGATGATTTAGTCCACAGTGCTAGAGAAGATTGTAAGGCATGAGTAATCGTCAGAAATACAAAAACAAGAAAGCTTAGCAGAAATAAGACCTTTAAGAAAACATAGGAGCACAAAATACAAGACAAAGGGGATTCAATTTACATAAAAAGATAAGAAAAACTTTGATGCAGATGTTTAAAGAGAATTTATAAAGTTTGCGAAGTCTTACTTTCAAGATTCAGAATAAGGCAGTGAAATCTGGTAGCTACTAATGCTTTCCAGGTCTGGACTAATAATTTATCATTTACCACATGTAATAGCTAGGGTAATGTTTATAAGCCTCAGTTTGTTCATCTCTAGAGTGGAGAGCTACAGTTATAATTTAATAGTGTTGCTTGAGAGGGTTAAATGAGGTATAGCACAATCAATAATCATATATGTAATGTTTGCATATAGTAAAGCAGAAACATTTGCTACTTCAACAATTTTGTCCATACCTTTACACAACTTCAACACACACATTGAGCATTTATTAAATTTTATTTATGTTTTTCTAAAAGCATTTTACTTTAAAGGACACAATTCAAAATTATTCCACTACAAAAATTATTATACTAAAAAAGTTCATCTTTTTATTTCAATCACATCTCTTTTAGTTTCCTTGCTCAATAAACTCTTTGTACTGTGGCTGTTATATAGGAAAAGAAACTAAGGCTCAGAGAAAATCAATAATTTTTCTTAAATCAAGTAGAAAATTATTATTTTATGAGAAAATAAAAAAGAAGAAAGGAGTTGAAATTCTTCAAAACTTTACAGTTTAGCAAAGATAATATAAGTAGAAAATGAAACCTATTTATAAGAGTAAAATGTCAAACTTAACTGAAAAAAATATTACCTCTTTCCTAAACAGCTTTAGTTCAGCATCCCTGAACTCAATTTTTTACAAATAGTTAGCTATTTTAAAATGGCTTGGCTGCTAGTAAATGAGAAACGCTTCAAGCTTTAAAAGGATAGAAGTCATCTGTTAAGTTTGGAAATAGACTTACATTCTGTGTTAGTTGACCTATGACGGTGTTACTACAATGACTTTTCAGTTAGAGACTGTACGGTGGGTGGTTTTACTCATCGAGGAGTTGTTTTTTTCATATTACATATTAAAGGATTTAGGCACATATCAGTGTAAGGTATTTATTAAAATGAATTTTAAATGTGCAAAATAATCTATAATTGATAACTGATTTTTAATTTGAGGCTTATTTTGATTCCATGACATATACTTTATCCTTTAATTCATGGTACACTCACAAAATTTAGGATTTTCTCATTTATTTTGGAGTTAACTTCATTATAGTTCTTGTTTGCCTCCTTTCTCTGTCGTAACACATTTTGTTCACCTGATTGCTTTAGATATTCCTGTTTTAAAATTAAAAGCCAGATATTTTTATATTCAAAATCTATTTTGGTGAAACTCTTATCTCTCCTATAAACTTCAAATTCCATTTGAGGTTTATTTTGAAACAGGAAAACTGAGAATTGTCTCTTTCTTCTCTTTGAATTTGAATTATTACAGTTGTGCCCTTCAGGCAGTGAACACAAAATGACATACTTATGGTTATGTGAATAGGCTAAAGTAGGAATATTCAAAGATGACAAAAGAAAAATAATAATTATGCCACAGTTTACAAATATCCCAATAAAATTAAGATTTTTGTTTCAAATTCTGTCAAACAACAAGGTATTGTCCATGTGAACTTGAATTAGAACTTCGTGTTTCTTCCATACACAGTTTCCCAACATTGCTCGGCTGTAGGTGAGTTCCAGATGTGCTGTGCTATTGCAGGCTAAGCTAAGGGTAGCCGCTGGCCGTTAGTGGCTTCCCATAAGTTACAGAACAATGTATTTTTAGAACCTACATAATACTCTATAGCAATATATATATATATATTCACATTTTCTTAATCAATTCTTGAGTCTATTAACATCTAGGCTGACAGATCTTATATCTTGGCTAGTGTGAACAGCTTCTGACTGTCAGATGTGGAAAAGTGAAGAGTCTCTCTGAGGCCTCTGTGTAAGGGCACTAATCCAATTTATGAGGACTATGCCCTCGTTGCTTACTATTTCTCAGATGAGGACCATGAAGACTTCTGTTGTATTGCTCGTTACACATCATTCCACGCACACGGCCCTTCCTTTCACCACTCACCTTATTCAGCATGGATTCCATAGACCAGTATGTCAGTGACAGGCAGTCAATTATTAGCAATGTAGGTTTATATTCACCAAATTTATGCAAACTCCAACACCTACTGCCAAAAATAACATAGTGATTTGCCTTTCAATAAATGAATTTGGGGTAAAGAAGGCCACATAAATATTCATATCATAAGATCTGATACATTTTAATCTTTTTCCTTATATATCAGTTTCCTTACTTTTTTGTTACAATCTCAACATTGTCCCCTTTCACCTTATTTTACATTGAGCATTTTCTATTTCACAATATATAACATACAATGCTAGGACTCATTTACATCTTTATTTTCTCACACAAGAGAAAAGATGTGATATTTACCTATCTGTGACCTATTTGTTTCACTTGTGAGGATATAAATGATTCAAACTTATCATTTTTATGGCAGAGTAATATTCCATGCTGTAGACGAACCACAGCTTTTTTATCCAGTCTCCAGTTGATGGACATTTTGGCCTATATGCATTTGCCCATTCACTCAGCCTTTCCTATCATCACTGTCCTACTTATTCATTATAAATGTGGCACAGAATTTCAGTAATATGCACCCAATTTATTTCCAATTTAAATTTATATTCACTGTCTCTCTGAATGATTTCAATACTACTTGGTATCTTTACTCTGGTTCTTTTTTCAATTCACCATTAAAGAGCCTTTCTTTGATTCTCAAATCACTGAAACTTTTCCATTCTGTCTCTATAGAAAAAGTGGGAGATATTTTAAAGGATTTGAGAATAGAGAATAGAAAGAAACATTCATAAAGAAATGCTCTCAATTTCTCTCCACAAAAGCCTATATTTATTTATGTTTTCCAGCACCCTAGTGTCCTCATGTCCAGTTAAGACAAAGAACTATCACTTATTCTATCTAACATAATTCTTTGGCACCATTTATACTCATCGTCTTCATTTCTTTATCTCTCCATTACCACTTTGGTTATCTTTCACCCACATTACTCTATGAAAATACATGTGGGTAATGCTACCCCAGTTACTAAATAAAATACACTCTAAATTCCCCAGATTATTTTTCCCCTTATCAGTTATATTACTGTTATACACAGGTATAATATTTTACTTTAGATTCCTCAACACAATTTTTCCATTATGTTCCTTTAGTGTTCTTTTCAGGCTCATCTATAATCTTTCTATGGTTTTAATTGACACATACACAATGCATAAAACTTATACTCATCTCACATATATGCAACCTAAGCCAGAATATTCAGAGTATTTCATCTGCATATCTTATGGTCTTAAATGTACTTCAGATAAAACACTGATTATCACATGTGCACATGTGTGTGCACACATGCACGCACACACATACATACATACACACACACATGCACACACACACACATCCCTGTCCAACCAAATATGTTACTCTTCCAGGGTCTTACTTTAGAAAATGTCACTTTTATGTAGCAAATTGCATAAGCAAAAAAGTAGAGGCTTCCTTGCAATACTGTCACTCCTACTCCATAGTAATCCAGCCCCAAATTTACAGTACAGTTTTTCTGTCAAATCATGTCACTCTGTCCAGTATACATCCATCACTCCTACTGTAATGCAAACTATCTCACCTGTTGACTAAACCAGTACAGCTTTCTAAATTAGAGAGTTATATCTATCACCCCCTTCTTATCTGGTTAGAAATGAATACAAAGACTGTAATACAAACCTTATCGGTGTCTTCTTTCCTAATGTAGCGAATCTCAATGTTTTCCCACCACTCTTAAGATTAGTATAGAAATTTCATCATTTCAAAAATCCTCTGGGTAGTTTGGCCTTTGTCTAAAATCTCAAATATTTTCTAATAGTATATAATCCTACTTCTGTGCTTTAAGTACACAGAGCTTTGTTTAGACCCTCTTGTCTGGCATATTTGCTCCCAACACAAGGTCTTTTCTTAGTGCTACCAGGGCTTCTTCTCTTTTTTTTTTTGTTCCATGGCCCTTAAAGTAATCCAGAAGAACTCAGCCCAATCCCTTTTTAATACCCTTTCTTTCCTCATCATTGATCTTAGTTTGTAGTTGTTTATTTGTGTGCCTGTTATGTGGATATTTCCCTCTAGGGTAAGATTCTCATCTCTACAGTGGGGCAATTGCTTCTATCTATGTTGTATTCTCAGTGCAGAATGAGTAATTACTGATTTATTGAGTGAATGAATGACTTTTTATCAACACAGCTGTACAATTCACCAAATAGTGATGCAATTCTTGTAATCATTATTTTCTGCCCTTTCTTTTCTCAACCAGTGGCACAATATCCTCATATGATCTGGATACTCACTATTCTCAAAGTCTATTGTAGACACTTTCCTGGTTCCAAAATTTTGGCTTTTAAAATATAAGGCTATGGGTCAGGGATTTTGCTCAGTGGTTATGGCCCTGACTTGCAAGTAAAAGTCCCTAGTTCGATCCCTGGTAACCACATACCACAATTCTGGGGGTGGTGGCTCATGTCTGTAATCCCAGCACTCAGGAGGCAGAGACAGGAGGATTGTTGAGCTCGAGGCTGAGTTTAGGACCAGCCTGAACTACAAAGTGAGACCGTGTCTCAAAAACTAAAAAAATGTGATAGTAATTTTTTAAAAAAGAAACAAAGCTTATGTATATAGGGGTTGGGATTGTAGGGTTGGTAGGGAAATAGGAAAAAAATGAGAATGAAGTCTTGTCATGTACTGCTACAAACTTTCAATGTTGAATACGATGATGATGATGCATATATATAATGTACCAATAAAGACTTGAATAAAAAAATAAAAAGAAATAAGTTTATGAGCTCATTTGATTATGCAGTTTGATAGGTTTACTAGTCTTCTTTTCTCAGTTAGATTTTCATGTTAAAATGGATTCAACTGTATAATTAAAGCACAGCAGCTCTGCATGAAATACCTTCTTTCATTCAACTAAATTCAGGAGGGCTCTGAACCCAAAGTTCTACCAAAGGGACAATCTTTTCTTATTTTTGTGAAAACCATTCTTTATTCATTGTATAAATTTAGCTCTATTTGGAAATCATCTGCACAATTGTTTATATCATTTTATTGAGGTTTAGCTAAAGACCTAATTATGTTTATGATATCTCAGAGTGAAGTATGGGTTGAGGTAAATATTCTTCATTTTCACATAATGTAATACTTATGTTTTCATTTCTTAACTGCCCTGAAAAAACAATTTCTGAAGTAGTTATGGTAAAGCAAATGTGTGAATTATGTCAGTAGCTGCATGTATGCACATGCATGAAGAAAGACTTACTGGCATATACATTGACATATTTTTTTCAAATGCTAATAGATATCACACATGGATCTTTTCTTTTTGTAACAGGGTATTGATTGTTATGCTGCCCAGATTGTCCCCAAACTCATGAGTTTAAGTATTGCTCCTGCTTCATCCAGTCAGGAAGCTGGAACTGTAAACACATGTGGTCACATTGAGCCATATATCACTGATTTTTCATCAAATCTGTTATTGTTGAAAACAAATGACCACACATGATATTTCTTTCTGGTGTCCCAATGAAGAATAATATGCCTTCTGAATAATAGAAGCAATGGAAAATTCAGCAATATTACTGACAATTTCACCCTCGCTTTATGACTTATAGGAGTTTATACATTCTTCTTGTAAGAAATTTAATCTATGGATTAACCTAGCAGAATAAAAAGAAATCCACAAGTCACTAAGAATCTGATTGATATGCAGCTGCATTAAGATGAAAGAAAAATGAACTGCTGTTTGCCTATCTTTTCCTTCAATCACCACAGTGTAATAAAAGCAACATATTTTTTAATTACCATTTCTTAACATGGAAGTATTAGCCTCCAGATACCCATTTCAAAGCTCAAAACCAGATGGTGCAAAAAATCCAACTGAATCAAGTGGAAACAGAGAGCAATTTGAGTAAAGTGATTTGCAGACATCTCATGCATGGAAAAGAGGCAAATAATAACTTCAAGAGAAGGAAAGAGAAGGCAGAACTGAATTACTAAGGCCTTTGAAAATCTCAGCTATATTTGAGAAAATGATATCCAGTCAATTATGGATGAATTCTTATCTTATTTCAGGGAATGACTGGAAATCATAGGCCATAATTTCCAACATCACGTGTGAAATTGCTGCTTTAAGTGCAAGAAATTTAGGTACCTTAAATTTCCATGGTATCATTCTTTAAAAGACCATTTTATCAGACTGTTGCAACAATATAGAATTACTTGTTAGCAGGCCACTGCAAAGAGAATAAATGACTCAAGACACTAACTTTTCTCTTTTCTTCCAATTCAACTGCCTACTCTTCACCACACAATACACATTCCAAGCGCCATACCCTCACAAAACACACAAAATGCATGCCATTATACATATGTACACTTCTTTTGGAGTAGAGGAACAAAGTTTTTTGAATCAGCTCAGTTATCAAGGAATGTTATAATATGTATTTATAATTACTAAAAAATAGAAGCTATTATTTTTGCCAAATGCTAAGAATGGTTTATTTTACGTATTAACTTATGATAACTCTTGCTACAACCTCTTCAGAAGACATTTCTAACCTAGTCATAGTTATCCAGAGGCAACCTCCCACAGGAAGCCATGGGTAGAAATGTACCCTAGGAGTAAAGGGAAGGCAAAAGGTGAAGAGATGTGAAAGCTTCAGAGGCTGAGGCAGAGCGAGCACAAGTTTGAGGCCAGCCTGGACAACTTATCAAGGTCTCTCAAAAAAACAAAAAACAAAAAACAGCAACAACAAAAAACCCAAATATAAAGCTAGAGATTTAGCTCAGTAGTTCTAGCACCTGTCTTGAAAGCATAAGGTCCTGAGTTTGATCATAGGGATGGGATAAAAAAAAAAAAAAGACACCCATGCCTCAAGTAGTATATAATGGGAGAAATTGTTCAAAGTGAGGTACTTTAAAATAGGATCAAAGCCACATTTCTGTCCCTTGAGCATACCAAGTGAGCTATGGTCAGGTCCTGTACATTTTTGTTCCTCTATTTAATATATTCTTTTTCTAAAATCCATATAACTTCTTCCTTGCCTTATTGCAGTCTGTGTTTCAGGGTCACTTAATCAAAGAGGCCTTCCTCAGTTGCCCAATCCAAACTAACAGTCTTCCCTGCATCCTCTACACTTTGATTTGCTTCATTTTTCATCATTGAATTTATGATTATGGAATTACTTTTCAAATTTTGCCTGTTTTTTTATTGCCGTTTTCCTAAAATTGTTCCTAATGCATTGTTGTTGTTTAATACTTTTTTTGACAAATAAAGGCATTACAAACTCTTAGAAAAGTGCATGGTGAATAATAAGCTCCAAAAATGAAAATGTTAACTATAATTATAAAGTATCTGTAGGGAAGTGAAGATAAAAAATTAAAATTTAAACTTTTGAGTATCATAATATCAAGGAAATAAAACCTGGGTTTGATTCTCTGCTTGAAATTTCCCTAAAAAAGGACTTCACTGAATCCTGGGGAGATTTTATTCTGATTAGGCACAAATTTTCTTAGATTAAACTGAATCTGCCTTCATGACTCCTGTCTCTTCCAACATTTTAAGAACTTCATAATTACATTTGGAGAGCTGAAGTCTCCAGTTAAATGTTTATTCATTTTTAACCAGAAAAACTGTAACTGATTCAATTATTTTATGTTTAGTTCAGGAATTTTTGTTTCATTTAAAATACTCAAACAAAATATTCCATACATGTGTAGGCGGATAGAATTGATCTGATCATTGGGGATCATTGGTCCCTTGGTGGTGCAAGTTAGTATTTTGTAAGCATTTCTGTAAATAAATATGTGGAACTACTGATTTATTTTTAAGTATTTTCTCTAAAATGCATATGCTTTGCTGATTAAAGCCATTAATTTACCTGGTTAAGATAGAATTTTATTTTTCATACTTAAGAAAAATGATAATCTTCTTATCAAATGCTTCCCTCAAAATTTAGTCCTAACATACAGTGTTTGAACAATTCATATTGAGTAGCTCTGCTATAGACAAAGGGCTTGAGTATTAATAGGATGTAAGATCTATAATTTTCTTGAGACGTATATACAGTGTGAGGTTAGTGTGTGGAGCTGAGTCATATGGTTTGAGTGATTCAAGCTGCCTCCCAAACTTACTGATCTTAATGTGCCTTTGTTATTTTAGGTTGAAGCTTGAAAATATACTTTATGATATATAAATACATGTTATTCTACAGAGATATTAGAGAATATGAGAAATACCCAATTTTAAGTCTTTTCTGGCAACCCTTTCTGGTCCAGTGTGTAGTTCTTACATTGATGGTCATCATTCTACATGGACAATGGTGATATTATGTCTTTTTTTTTTTTTTTTTGAGACAGGGTCTTACTTTGTGTTTCAGGCTGGCCCTGAGCTCAGCCTCAAACTCACGTCACAGCAATCCTCTTGCCTCTGCCTCCCAAGTGCTGGGATTCCTGGTGTGAGCCACCACACCTGGCACTGTGGTATGTGGTACTGATTTGTGAGTCTCCATGCCCAGTATAGTATGTGGTTAACTGGAGATCGAACCCAGGTTCTTGTGCTTGCAAGACAGGTGCCAGACCACTGAGCTAACTCCCTGGCCCCGTGTGGTGACATTATGTTGACACTCAACATAAAGTTAAGATTTAATCTCCTCCTTACTATATAGGATTCCCTTGCTTACCTGCTGAATGAGGTCTTGACTAATATCTGTATCTTATACATGCTTAAAGACATAATGGCTTACTTGAATGATTCTAAATTTAAAAAATACAATAGGATAATTATACTATTGGACAAGAGTAGAAAAGAAAGGGAAAACATCAAGTTTAATTGATTAAACTATAATGGAATGATTTTGGAAAATAAGATTTTTCTACATCTGAGTTAAGTATGGAATTTAAATATTTTATATATCCAAATAAAGTGGAAGTTGGATTAAATATACTTCTCCACAAATTGGGCTGCTATAAACATGGGTGCACATATGTCACTGTGATATGAGTCTTTTAATTCTTGTGTGTATATACCTAGCAGGGCAATGGCTGGGTTAAATGGGACCTCCAATCCTAGCTTTTTGAGGAATCTCCAAACTGATTGCTATATCTTGGAAACAACCCAAGTGTACATCAACTGGAGACTGGATAAAAAAGCTGTGGTTCTTCTACAGAATGGAGTATTACTCTGCCATAAAAAATGATAAGTTTGAATCATTTCTACTTAAATGGACATACCTTGAGGATATCCTCATAAGTGAAATAAATAGGACACAGATAGGTACATATCACATCTTTTCTCTGGTATGAGAAAATAAAGATGTAAATGAGTCCT
>PVIR01014246.1:26501-40748 GCA_004026965.1 Petromus typicus | reverse complement strand
CCGGTAACCACATAACAATACTGGGCGTGGAGACTCACACCCAGCAGCAACCAGTACCACATACCACAGTGCCGGGCGTGGTGGCTCACGCCTGTAATCCCAGCACTCGGGAGGCAGAGGCAGGAGGATTGTGATGTGAGTTGGAGGCTGAGCTCAGGGCCAGCCTGAACCACAAAGCGAGACCCTGTCTCCAAAAACCAAAAAAAAAAAAAAAAAAAAAAGAATATCTCAGGCCCAGAGACCTCACCAGTAAATTTACCAAACATTTGAAGAGAAATAAATAAAAATCCTTCACAAAACCTTAAAAGCAAAATAGAAGAGGATACATTTCCTACCTGGCATTACCAGGTTACTAGACAGAGATAGCATAAGAAAAGAGAATTCTAGAACAATGCCCCTTACAAATATTAACACAAAAATCTTCAACAGAATATTGGGAGATCAAATCCAGCAACATATAAAAATAATTATATGCCGGGTTCAAGTAGGAGTCATTCCTAGGATAAGCAGGAGACTTATCTTCTGATAATCCATTAATCTATAATCCATCATAACAGTAAAAAAAAAAATCAACTAATCGATGCAGAGTAAGCATTTGACAAGCTCTAATACCCTCTCATGATAAAAGGAGCCCATCCACAGGGAATAGAAAACTGGTGGAGGAAGCATGTGAGGAACCTACAGCCATCGCAGCACTTGATGGTGAAAGGCTCATGCTTTCCCTCCAAGGTCTGCAACAAGTGTGCCTCTTCCTCCTGTTCAAATTGTACCTGATGTTCTATCAGGACAATCAGGCAAGAGATAGTCATAAAAGGCACTCACTTGGCTGGAAAAGAAGAAAAAAATGGTCTCTGTTTACAGATGACATACTCTTGTGCATTAGTTCCTGTCGCTGGGGCAAAATACCCACCAACTGTCCTTCAAAGTGAGATGTGTTTGATTCATGGCTTAGTGGGTTCAGTCCATGCATGGTTGGATGGTTCCAAGGCGGAACCACCAAGGTGGGAGGGAGTGGTGGAGGAAAGCTGCTCACCTTGTGGCAGGCAGGAAGCAAAGACAGAGAAGGGAGGAGCCGAAGACAACCTTCCGAAGCATTGCTTTAGAAATCCTTCTAAATCAAGTCTCCACTGATCTACTTCCAACCAGGCCCCCCCTCTTAACAGCACACGGTACTACTGAACTCATCAGTGAATTAATTCACTAATGAATATAGTGCCTCTAGGAGCCCGTCAACTCCCAAAACCCCATCTCTGAACATATGAAACTTTGGATGGGGAGACATTTTAGATCTAATCTAGAACATCTTGTATACTGAAAATTACAAGAAATCCACTACAAAATAATATTAAAATTAATTTTTAAATGTTCCATAAATTGATATAGGATAGGAGATGAATTATATTTCTATACATTTGAGATAAACAGCACAAAAATGATATTGAGAATGATTCCATTTACAATATTACCAAAGAATAAAATCCACAGGAAAAACTTAACAAACAGTGTGTAAATCAATGTACGAAAACTACAAATCATTGTTTAGTTATATTAAAAATGATTGAAATACTGTAATTGGAGACGTATTTAGTGTATCAGAAGATTTAGGATTATTAAGAAGGCAACATTCCCCAAAGTGAACTATGGATTCAATGCAATCTCTACCAGAATATCAACCGTATTCTAAAGTTCATATGAAATTGGAAAGATCCCAGAAGAGCTAAAAACAAATAAAAAAGGTAATCAAGACAGTGTGGTAGTGGTACAAGTATAAACAGATAGCTCAATGGAACAGAACTGAGAATCCAGTAATAAGCCCAGATGTCTATAGTCAAATGATTTTTTTTTGAGACAAGGTCTTGCTTTGTAGTTCAGGCTGACCCTGAGCTCAGCCTTGAACTATGTAATCCTCCTGCCTCTGCCTCCTGAGTGCTAGGATTACAAGCATGAGCCATGACACCTAGCACTGTGGTGTGTGGTACTGATTACAAATGAGTGTGACACAGCATTGTTGTATGTGGTTACTAGGGATTGGACCCAGGCTCCTATGCTTGTAAGGCAGGAATCACTGAGCTAAACCCCCAGCCCCTAGTCAAATGGTTTTTCATAGGGGTCTCAAAATTACTTAGTGGGGGACAAGAATATCTTTTCAACAAATGGTTCTGGGATAATAAAGAAACATGAAGTTGAACTCTTACATTATACCATATAAAAAATAATTCAAAGTGGATCAAGCTGTGTATGGTGGCCTACGCTTGTAGTCAGAGAAGGCTGGGAGGCTGAGGTAGGAGGACCTCAAGTTTCAGCCTAGCCTGGATAACTTAGTGATTTAGCAAGACTCTGATTCCAAAAACAAAGCAAAAGAAAAGTGTTGGGGGGCTGGGGATTTGGCTCAGTGGTTCTGGCACCTGTCTTGCAAGTGCAAGGACCCGGGTTCAATCCCCAGTTAACCACATACCATACTGGGTGTGGAGACTCGTGCCCAGCAGCAACCAGTACCACATACCACAGTGCCAGGCATGGTGGCTCACACCTGTAGTCCCAGCACTCGGGAGGCAGAGGCAGGAGGATTGCTGTGATGTTTGTTGGAGGTTGAGTTCAGGGCCAGCCTGAACTACAGAGTGAGACCTTGTCTCCAAAAAAAAAAGTGTTGGGGATATATCTAGGTTCAATCCCCAGTACTGAGGGACAGGGAATCAAAAACCTAAATGGAAGGATAAAACTATAAAACAATTGAACAAAATGTAGATTTATAACCTTGGCTTGGCAAAGAGTTAAATGTGACACCTGGAGCAATAATAGAAAAGAAAAATGGATAAATTGTTCTTGAAAATAAAAAAATAATAACTTTTGTGCTAGAGGGCTCCATCATGAAATTGAAACAAGAATCCACGAATGGGAAAAATATTTGTAAATCATACATCTGAGGAGGCACCTGTGTCAAAAACACAAAACATATATTATAAGCCAACAGTAAAAGTGCCAAGCGACACAATTTAAAAATGATCAAAGATGGGTGAAGGGGTAAATAACAAGAGGAAAAATAATGAGATTATAACAAAAAAGACAGGAAACAAAGTTTATGTATATAGGGGGCAGGGGTGGTAGGATTGGTAAGGCAATGGGAAAAAATGAGAATTAAGTTGTGTCATATACTGGTACAAATTCTCTTGTTGAGTGCAATCATGTTGTGTGTATGTAATATACCAATAAAGATTTCATTTTTTTAAAAATGACCAGAGAATTGTTTGTTTATAAGCAGTACGTATTTTTCTGAAGAAGAAGTGTGAGTGGCTATAGCACAGGAGAAGATGTTTGACATCAGCCAACAGAGAAATGCCAGTTAGAGCCACTTCACCCCCACTGGAAGGAGTAGAATTTAAAAAGTCAGAAAATACAAATGTTAACAAAGAGAAGGAATAATTAGAACCCAAATGTTCATTCATGGATTAGTGGCTGGATGAAATATGACATATCCATAGGAATATTCTTCTGTCATAAAAAAGAACAACATGTGCTATGTCATGGATAAGCTTTGAAAACGCAGGAAAATGTAATGGCAGGAATAGCACGCAAAATAGTGGTTCCGGCGCCTGTCTTACAAGCACAAGGACCCGGGTTCGATTCCCCAGTAACCACATACTATACTGGGTATGGAGACTCACCCCAGCAGCAACCAGTACCACATACCACAGTGCCAGGCATGGTGCCTCATGCCTGTAATCCCAGCACTCGGGAGGCAGAGGCAGGAGGATTGCTGTGATGTGAGTTTGAGGCTGAACTCAGGGCCAGCCTGAACCACAAAAGCAAGACCCTGTCTCAAAAAACCTAAAAAAAAAATAAATAAATAAAATAAAATAACCAAGTGTCACTCAGAAAGGTGAAGGTAGCCAAGGTTTATTACACCGGTGGGCTCAGAGGAGCCTGTGACTCTGAACCGGGAGCTTGGGCAGGGACCATGTAATTCCTTTTATGTTATTGTAGGAGGAGCAAATAAGCAAAGTTACAGAAGGAGAATGAAGGCAATTATTTAAGCAGTGATCATTTGCAATTTAACACATCTGGGTGTTCTTGTCAGGTGAAGAAAAACAGGCTCTCACCGAAACAGCATGTGGTAAAAACCATTATCTTTAGGAGCTGAGTTATCAGGACAAAGAACAGTAGCTACAGGAAGGAGGAAGATTAAAGAGAAGGTGACAGAGAGTATTAGTCACGGCATTCAGGGTCTTATCTGACACTCAAAGTGGAGGTTTTCTTTTTGAGTTTTGCCTTTCTCATCAAAATATCCAGAAGGAAAAAAAAATCTAAGAAGATAGGAAATGAATTAGTGGTTCCCTGGAAGAAGAAGAAGAAGAAAAGTTATGGTTTAAGGTAGCAAGTTTCTTTAAGTGATAAGAATGTTCTAGGGCTGGGGATTTAGCTCAGTGGTTCCTGCCTGTCTTGCAAGTGCAAGGGCCTGGATTTGATCCCAGTAACCACATACAACAATGACAGGCATGGAGACTCACGCGTATCAGCAATCAGAACCACATACCACAGTGCCAGGCCTAGTGGCTCATGCCTATAATCCCAATACTCAGGAGGAAGAGGCAGGAGGATTGTTTTGTGTTCAAGGCTGAGCTCAGGGCCAGCCAGCCAGACCCTGTCTCAAAAAAAAAAAAAAAAAAAAAAAAGAATGTTCTAAAATTGTACTTCTACTTGCATATATCTGTGACTATACTGAAAGGTAGTGAACTGTACACTTTAAGGAGGTGAATTATATCGTATGTGAGCTGTGGCTTAACTATATAGTCTCTCAGTTTCTGTGGGGTGAGACTTCAGAACCATTTTGCTTACCAGAGTCCTCGCACGCTCATTTCAATGGGGAAAGTAGTGTATATAACCCATGCAGGTCTTCTGTCTACTTTAAATCATCTACTACTTATGACATACCACATATCTCAGACCACGTAGATGCAAAAATGCACTATCTGCAAAGTCTGCGCATTTGGGTACTGTCTGAGTAGGGTAGGGGCTGTTTTGATGCTGCTTCCTTTTGTTGAGTATCTGCAAGATGCTTTGGGGAACCTCACATTAGCTTTATGTTTTCCTTGGATTCTGTGTTGTTCTTCAACTCATTTCCAAATAACCTCAAGCAGGGGACAAACTGGGATTAGAACTACCCCCACGGGGCCGGGGATTTAGCTCAGTGTTTCCAGTGCCTGTCTTGCAAGCTCAAGGGCCCGGATTCAATCCCCCAGTAACCACATACAATACTGGGCATGGAGACTCATGCCCAGCAGCAATCAGTACCACATACCACAGTGCCAGGTGTGGTGGCTCACGCCTGTAATCCCAGCACTCGGGAGGCAGAGGCAGGAGGATTGCTGTGATGTGAGTTTGAGGCTGAGCTCAGGGCCAGCCTGAACCACAAAGTAAAACCCTGTCTCAAAAAACCTAAAAAACAAAAACAAAAACAACTGCCCCCAGACGCTGAGGACTGAAGAGCCGTGCTACCTCTCCTTCGCATCTAAAGAGGATCTGGCAGGGTCTCCTTGTGGTAAGGGAGACTGGTCAGGCCAGGCAAAGAGGAGAAGTGCCAGCTTGGATGCTTTTCCACTGCATTCAGCCACTCCTTCAATTGATAAGATTCATAGTTAATTTGTACTTTTAAGAACCTTTCTTCTTTGTTTCTCCCTTTTCATTTAGCTTTATGTAAGGCACATTTTATTATAATAGAGCCTGATTTTCTACAATAGGCTTTTTTGTGTGCTTTAGAGTCAAACACCGTAAGTGTACTACAGCTAAACAAATATCCAGCCTTTAGTGGACTGAGTAATCCACCGACCTTAAAGCTCTCGGGCTCTGGTACATTTCCTGTGCTCCCTGCTGGTGCCTCCTTGTCCCAAGGGCTCCTTCCCAGGCTCCTTGAAGAGTCTGAAGACAAAGCTTTGTACAGGGTGGACAATGAGTCTATATGTCACTGTTTGACTAGTATCAGCCTTGGTTACCCCAGGGCATTGGTGTTGTGGCAAACATGACTCACAGTGTTGCAGCTCTAGGTGACTTAGCAGAGTCAGGCCGAGAAGAATCGAACACACACTTTGGAAGTTGGAAGCAAGTTTGGAGCTTTACTATGCTAGTGGACTGACCAGGACTTTCTCCACAAAGTGATTGGTCCTACCTTGGTGTTAACCAGGGCTAATATCGATTTGGGAAAAGGACGGGTGAGCAGACAGTAGCAAGGTACTTAACATTAGTTTGTGGGTTGAAGTAGATACAGTCAGTTTATACAACTGGATGGAAACAGCCCTGTGATAAACCTTATATGCATACAGCAGGAAGCAGGGCTCACATCAACTTGAAGATGCAGAAACCTCAGTGAGAACTAAAGTCCATGGAGGTTGGCATGTCCGGGCAAGTCTGAGTCAGATTCAGATATATTTTAGGTACAGGAGCGTGAGAACTGAGAGTGGCTCTTTGTTTTCGAGCAAGCCAGCTATAACAAAGGCCTGTTTGGTCAGAGATTATTACCCAGTTCACTGGAATGGCACGGAGTGGGGCAGGCCCCAGGATTCTGGGTCTGGGAATGCCACAGCTTTCTTGTGGGCTGATACTGTGCAAAGCACATTTTGTACTCTGGGCTCATTTGCCCACTCCGCTCCTCGAGTGCTGGGGTCTTTGGGAGTGGACAAGGCATGGACTGTTGGGTGGGTGGCTCCTCTCTCTGGCCGAAGGCTGCTTCTCATCTCTGGTCAACTCCTGGCCTCAGTCTTTTTACATATTTCATGTTCTTCGTCTTACTTCCCTCACCCTTCTTATCTAACTGTGGAAATCCAGGCAACCTCCAAGACTGCAAGGACTCAGGGTACCACGGAGTCTGCCAGGGCCACTTAGGTTCATAGGCCGGTCCTTCCTCCAAGCCCTGGAAGATGCTAGGAGATGATGTGATGATGCTGGTAGATGTGATTAACAACTAAGTTTGTTCTCAGGACTTTCTTCATGTTGCAAATTGTTATAGACTCTGGAACATGAGCTCCAAATGTGAAAGGCTGTGGTCTCATGGTGTTTCTCTACCTCTAAGATCACATCCTTTGATTTATTTGCATAAGAAATCCCTTCCTTCTTTGACTGCACCAGGGTACATTTCTGGAGTAATCAGGAGTACAACTCTCAGGTGTCCATGATAAGTACCCATCTAAGGCCCATCCACTCTGCATTTCCTGTTCACTGACCCTGGGTGGTGTTAATTGAACATTATTGACATCTCATTAATCATTAAAAAAAATGTGTTTCTACCTCTTTAAATCAATCTTCTGATTGGTAGAGTTTATTGTATATAAAAATAACTCCTAGTAATTGTATATATTATGCAGTTAACAACATTGAGATATATTTTCATTTGCTATGTTGTGTTTAATCTTTAAAAATTTGTCTTTACATTTTTATTGCAATACTTTGCTTTTGGCTGAGGTTTTAGAGTCAAAGACAAAAGAGGGATATGTAGGTGAAAGTCAGGCTTTCACTAAAGTTCAGCCAGGCTCACTGATTGTGACTCCATCTCACTGTGTCTCCACTTCTTGGTGACTCCACCTCAGCCAAAAGCAGGACTGCCTCTTCAATCAGTCTACAAGGACCTGGCTCCGTGCATGCTTCAACCAATCCATGACTGTCCCCGCTTGTATGTTTATGCCCTCTACCCTTTACTATAAAAGTAACTGAATTTACATTAAAGATGGAACAATTCTTGAAATGCTCCCCAAGGCTGCATGGTGACTCTGCGTGCTCACCCTCCCCGTCTGGGTCTCCGAACCTGATCCTTGGCCCTGTACCACCCAGACACCGAGAACAATAACACCAGGGACCTTGTTCCCCTGTTTTATCTTGTGTTCAAGATGATCTCCTCCACAATGAGCTTTTTTTTTTTTACTGTTTAAAAACAAAGTCACATCCTTTCCTCTTTACTATCCAGAGTCGTGGTGATATACATTAGTCATGTTATACATGAGTTTGAGTCGGGATGTTACTCATATGCAGATACACTTGACAGTGAAAAAAAAAGATAAATGGAGTAACAAATAGGACCTCAAAATCTCACAGCTTCAATGATAAGATAAAAGGCTTATTTCTCCTCTCATATGAAGGGAAAATCAGTGGTGTCAGAGAGATATAAGGGCTCTACAATATCAGAGTCTATGGTCTTTTCATTGTGGCTCCAGCAATATTTCTTAAACAATGTAGAGTATTATTGTTATTATCATCATCATTTAAATTTCCAGTCTATCACAAATCAGTGTGCAGTTTTGTTGCGCATCGTGTGCTCGGGTGATGCTTATTCCAGCTCTATCCAGTGTTCTCCCTTTATGAGGGGGGATATTTGTTCTAAGACACCTAGTGAAGAGTACCAAACCTTGTACACATCTGCTTTGCATGCCATGAGTTCCACATCCATGGAGTCAACCAACCACAGATCAAAAATATTTGGAAAAAGCATTGCATCTCTATAAAGCAAGTATAGAATTTTTTCTTGCTATCATTCCCTTAGTACTGGAGGATAATAACTGTTTCCATAGCATTTCCATTATATTGCATAATACAAATTGTCTAGTGATGATTTAAGTGATAATGCAGGATGTATATAAAGTGCAAACACAGTACTATTTTTTAAAGAGATTTGACCATCCTTGGATTTTTGTGTCCATGGGCATCCTGAAACAGATATCTATAGTTCCTAAGGAATAATGTTTTTTCTTATACACATCTACTTATGCTATAAATTATAAAGTCGACATGGTGATACATTACTGACACAGCTAGTAGAAAAACTTTAATAATAAAAGTTATTTAAAACTATGAATGCTTTATTTCTGGAATTTTCCATGAAATATTAGACTGAGGTGTCCACAGATAACTAAAACCATGCAGTGGAATCATGAGTAATGGTGGCTAGAGTGTGATAGTTGACCCAGGCCCATGAGTTTAAATACTGAGGAAGAATTAAGGTACAAAAGTGTACCTTAAAGGTATTATCAAAGTATATGGTAAATGTTTAAAAATTATTATAGTAAAAGACCCTTTGTCATGAGTCCCCCTCAATATATTATCTCACACATCGAACACATGTGTCACTTTTACCACTTGCTTAAGCCTTTCTGGGAGTTTTCTTTCATGAATGTCTTTATTTGGTGTAAAAAAAAAATACAATGATGCCATCACTGAGTGCCATCCAATTAGGGCTGTAAAAATATGATGTGTCCTCATCTTCCTGTTCACTGGATCTGGTATCGTGCACCCATGACCCCTCCCAAAGTCAAAATGACCATGACAGTAAAAATTTTTATTGGATTCTAGACAGTGAAGGAGGCAGGACAGTACAACTAAGGACACTCACAAAAGAGGACTTCCAGAACTTCTTGAGAAAGTGGCAAGAGCAATAGAGGGAGTGTGTTTAAAGTGAGGGGGAGAATTTTTTGGAGGGGTTCATGGCAGTGTGTCTTTTACTGACATAAACTTTTATAAATATAAACACTCATCATAAATTTTAACCACACCTTGTATCAAAGCTGACTCCTAACTTCTGTCCCTCTGGGTCACGTGCCAACAGCTGACTCCACGCAGTGTCAAGATGTACAGAACTCACTGGGTGTGGTGCTGCTCTGGAATGACACTCCTTTCCCCAGACCAAAGGGGCTCACATGATGTGCACGGCCCCCACAGTGCCCTTGACCAAGTTTCTGACAAGCAGGAGGGACAGAGGGCTTCTTCCTGAAAGGCCACCCTGGTGGGCACACACATCAGTCCCATCCATACCCCGTGACCAGGATGGGATCACATGCTGAGCTGCGAGAGGTGGAATACAGCTTGAAGGTAGAGCACATTCCCCACTACTAAAGAAAAAAAAATCTGTGATATTAAATGTGTGTTAGGGGCCAGGGACCTAGCTCAGTTGTTCCGGCCTCTGTCTGGCAAGCACAAGGTTCCAAGTTCAATCCCTGGTACCACATATCAAATAGTCAGGTGTGGTGGCTCACACCTGTAATCCCAGCACTTGAGTGGCAGAGGCAGGAGGACTGCTGTGAGTTCAAGGCTTGCCTGGGCTACATAGTGAGTTCAAGGCCAGCCGGAACTACAAAGAGACCCTGTCTCCAAAAAAACCCACCAAAAACTAAAAAAAAAACAAAAACAAAAACAAAAACAGTTAAGCTTGGATAAAATCCTCCGTACATCTGAGACTTATGGTCACCTATCTCTGGAATCACCAGTGCATACTTGCTATGAGAGGGTCCATGGTGAGCTTCTTGAGCCCTTTCTGTGTTAAAGCTGGGCCTTCTCTTCTGGTCAGGGGTGCACATCTGTGTCTCGCTCTCCTGGCTCCTACACCAGAAAATATTGATGTGTCTTACTGCTCATGGGTTCACTTTGCTATTTGAGTCAAGAATTTCTTTAGTTGGCCTCTCATATACAGTAAGGAAGAAGGTCAATGTTCTAACATCCGTGGTAAAAGAAATAGAGAAAAGGAAGGTGGAGGAAAAAGGCCGATAGGCCTAGGAAGGAGGCTCTTTCTTATTTTTCACAGAAAATGTCTCTGCCCTGGGCAATGAATGCTGAAACCTCAGGGAGCCAACAGGACTGGATGCAGCAGAAGCCACAGTTTTACAAATTAAAACCTGGGCTTGCGGGACTTGAAACCTTGGCTTTCTTTTCAATTTGAGAGCCTTGGTTAGAACTGAAAATCCAAGAACCTGATTCTTTGGCCTCTGCCTTTTGGTGCTGTTTATGGAGTCGAGTGACCCAGACAAAGGGAATCTTGTGCATGAGGGAATTATTCTGTTTCTCAGAGTGACTGGTCATCCTCCAGCTGGTGTGGATACCACGTGGTCACTGACATGGGAGACGTCTAACAGTGGCCACTTTTCTTGTCCCAGAAGCCACACCGTTCTTTGTCTCATACCATGAACATATTAAGATCCAATTTTATATTTATATTTACATTTTATATTTTATTTTTATTTTATATTTTATCACATACCAATCTCAGAGGACCAAAGGAAGGAAGAGAGGTATGTAGTACCAACAAGGGTCACTTCTTGTTTTGTACAGAATTAAGCAGTATGTCCAGAAAGGAGAAGTGGAGGAAGAGGAAGAGAGGAAGCGAGTGAGATCAAAACCAAGCAGGACTGGTTAGAACTACAGACTGACCCTCCCCTGCTGAATCTGAATCTACGACAAGATGCCCAGGTAAGGACGTTAAAGTTGAAAACCACCTTTGACAGTATACGAGGCACCAGCACTCTCTCCCTACAGCCACCAAAACAGGGGTTCACATCAGTGCCCTGGATGCTTGTCTTTGGGGGAAGCGGAAGGGGAGAGGAGAGCACGCTTACTGACGTCAGTTGAAATGAAGGTTCACACTATTCTAGACCAGTAGACCCACCGTGAAAGGTTCCCTGTGTGTCCTTGGGGAGAAAGGTAGAGTTCACCCACAGCCTGTTGTGTGTCTCCTCCGCCCTCTCAGTCCTCAAGTCCCAAAGGAAACCTGAGACACCACAAGTCTCCATTCAAGGCTGCAGCCTCTCCAGCCCTTTCAATACTTTCCTGAAGCCATACTGTCACAGAAGCCTGGTGAAATTCCCTCGCTATCCCGGGCTGCAGATACCGAGCAAGTTACAGTCTTTTCATTTGAAATCACTCAGAAAATAGGGACAGGGCAGTAAGACGTAACATTTTCTAGACACAAACATAAGAAGGGATCCCTTTTCACTAGGGGATGACTCCCAATCGGAGCAAAATTCCAGAGGTTGTGAAGGATGGGATAGGTTAGTATTAAGCAGAAAATAATTCTGCTAAGTTTAGTCTCAGTCCTTAGTCATTTGCTTACACTATGTCTGTTACCTTATGTCGCTACCTCAAAGCACTAGATCATAACCTGAGAAGGAACTATGAGTAACAGAAGCGTGAATTGAAATAGAAGAGGCCTTGGGAAGCGAGGAAATAAGGTGGAGGTAGGGAGAGGCATGAGTCCTGACCACTCTGGCTGCCAGAGTAATGACTGAGAACGCCACATTGCAGAGCTGGAAGGGTCAACAAGAAACTGGCTCTTTGGCGCCCCTATGGCATTGTGTGTGCTACGCATTTCGAATCTTTAAAAACTAAGTACAATTCAAACACATTTGAACTCTTCATTCTAGAGTGCAGGAAAGAGTGATGTGACAGAAAGAACTATTGCTACTGACAGTTATCCATTCCAAATGGTGTGTGGTGGAAATGGCACTAAAGCACCTGTGTAAATCCCAGGCTGATACCTGCCACACTTCCAGTGATAAAAAATACCGTGGCAGGGGCCGGGGATTTAGCTCAGTGGTTCTGGCACCTGTCTTGCAAGCACAAGGGCCCAGGTTAGATCCCCTGGTAACTACATACAACAATGCCAGGTGTGGAGACTCACGCCCACCAGCAATCAGTAGTACTACATGCTATGGTGCTGGGTGTAGTGGCTTATGCCTGTAATCTCAGCACTTGGGAGGCAGAGGCAGGAGGATTACTGTGAGTTCAAGGCTTGCCTGATATTTAATGAGCTCAGGGCCAGCCTGAACTACAAAGTGAGAAGACCCTGTCTCAGAAAAAACAATGCCATAGCAGTGGCAGCTGAGATAGGGTCACTGAGCTTGGGAAGGAAATAGAAGATGGAAGAAAAAATGTAGTCCGCCCTAGTTGCAGATCAGGGCAGAGCCCCAGAGTCTGGCTCCTGTTGGAGGGCAACAGAGAGGGAGTGACTGGGATCTCCTGGATCCTCCTATAGAAATTGATAAGGTCCTCTTCATTAGTGAGCATCTGAGACATAGAAATCCATATAAGCCAGCCGCCCTAATTTCCCCAAACACATTGCTTGTGCTGTGGTATAGTCTCTCCCCAAAAAAGATGAAGAGTTTTGTAAGAGAAGGACAGTTATCTATCTGTTCATACTACTTTAATAAAATTCCATAGACTAAGTGATTTGTAAGTAATAGAAATTTATTTCTTGTATGATTGGAAGTCCAAGAGAGCAGGCCCAGAATATTCGGTGCTGGTTATGTTTGCTGTCTACTGTCAAGATGGTGCCTCTAGCTACATCCTCATTGGGCTTCCAGGCAGAAAGTCGTGAATGCTGTGTGCTACTGTCCAGAGGAAACAGAAGGGCAAAGAGGCTCTAAGTGGCTCCTGCTAATCTCTCTCATAAAACCCCTAATTTGTTCGTGAGGGCCGAGCCCTGATAACTTAGTCACTTCCCCAAAGCTCCACTCTGACTGCTATCATACAGGTCATTGGGTTCCCACGTATGAATTTTGGAGAGTGCTGTACATTCAAACCCCAGCAGTGGTCTGAGGGATTCTGAGAGCCATGGTTTAACCTGTAACATGCTTATAGTGTCTTTCTTATTCATCTTGTATTTTTGAAAGGATAAAAAGCAAAAGGGATGTCCAAATGTCTCAGAAACTTTACCAGGAGATGCAACAATAAGGTATTTGCATCTGTAAAGGAAGTGTGACGTTGTTTTAATGACTCCTTCCCCAGACCCCTCAAAGGACCCAACTTCTCCTGTCTAAGGGCTTGGTGGCTGGTCAGTACCATACTGGTCCTCCCTTTCTTTTCTACAGAAACTTCCATGACCATGTGCAACTGCCATTATCTTCTTAAAAGCCAGAGTTTCCCAAAATGCTAGCCCCACAGACTGCCCTGCAGACAAGGCTTTCAGAGTCATTGGCAAAATGTTAAAAATAAAGGCAGTGAGATGAATTTTCTTTCCCCCACAAAACCTACCTCACTTATTCAGTTGAATAAACTGTCCTGAACTCTGACACACATATGCACATACCCCTTTGGCCTTAAAATATATTTTATATAACATCATTTGGTATTATGATGATGTGTCTAGGCAGCAGAGTTGTTTTTTCTTAATGTGTTTACTTGGGAAAATTACGTTGGCACTTTGTATAGATCTTGTAGTTCTTGTTTTTAAAGTTGAACTGGTCCATGAAATTCCACAGTCAGGGAGTCACTGCTAAATGCTGGGTTGTATTTTCTTCATGCCTGAGATTTTTTTTTTAGGTTTTTTGAGACAGGGTTTCGCTTTGTGGTTCAGGCTGGCCCTGAGCTCAGCCTCAAACTCACATCACAGCAATCCTCCTGCCTCTGCCTCCCGAGTGCTGGGATTACAGGCGTGAGCCACCACGCCCGGCACTGTGGTATGTGGTACTGGTTGCTGCTGGGCGTGAGTCTCCATGCCCAGTATGG
>PVIR01014246.1:0-26401 GCA_004026965.1 Petromus typicus | reverse complement strand
TGGGGAATCGAACCCAGGCCCTTGCGCTTGCAAGACAGGCACTGGAACCACTGAGCTAACTCCCCGGCCCCTCATGCCTGAGATTTTGCCTGTAAGGAAAGATGAACAGCATACACCAAGACCTTAGGCAGCACTGATGTGGAGGGTGTTGGAGCTGGGCAGTGTGTGGCTTAACAAAGTAGTGTTCTAGAATTCAGAAGAGAAAGAGCATGGGAAATCTCACAAGGAAGGATGAAGATACTACTGAGGCTCAGCGGTATTTGTCCTGCAGCTCAGGGGACCTGTTCCCAGCATCCTGAGTTAGAACGAATGAAAAGTAACATTTTTATCAATCATTAGAAGCAGTTAAAGCCACAAACTGTCCGACAGGTAGAATACCCATTAAATAAGGTTTTGTGGTAAAGCCTGAGCCTGTAGAATTATCTATCATTTTGTTTCTAAAGACAAATTCTGAGTTCTAAATCATTAAACTAAAATCAAACTGTTGGAAAGATGCATACAGATGGGAGGTGGGAACTCTCAGTGGACTCACCCAACCCACATAACAGTACAAATTCCCAACTTACTACAGTCTGATTAAAGATTTTTCACCTTCATGATGACACAGAAGCAGTACAAATTCAATAGAAAGGTATTTTAAGCTTTGATCTTTTTTTTTCAATCTACCGAAAGAAGGAATGATACTCTGTTGATGCCCAGCAGAACAGGTTGGAGGCAGGTGAGGCTAAGCCTGACACGCAGTAGGCCATGTGTGTTACTGAATTTTAACTTAGAGTATTTTAAACTTACAGTGGGTTTATTTGGGTTTATGGAGATACAACCTTGTGGCAAGTCAGGGAGCAAAGTAATTGCCCGTGCCCCCCTTCATTCCTCCCTTTTTTCTTTTTCTTCCTCTCCCCCTTGTTTTCTTACTCCCCCTCTCCTCCTCCTCTCTTTTTCTTCAACCCCCCTTTCTTCTCTCCTTTTACTTCTTCTTTCCTCCATTTAAACTGCATTTTTTGGGGGTGGGGGAGAGGCAGAGGGTCTTGCTTTTGTAGCTCAGGCTGGGCCTGAGCTCAGCCTCAAACTCACATCACAGCAATCCTCTTGCCTCCGCTTCCTGAGTGCTGGGATTACAGGTGTGAGCCACCATGTCTGGCACTGTGGTGTGTGGTGCTGATGGCTGCTGGGGTGATTCTCCACGCCCAGCACTGCTGTATGTGATTACCAGGGATTGAACCTGGGCCCTTGTGCTTGCATTTTGATAGTGGGTTCTTATGCTTTATGGTCCAGATGAAACCCTTTGAAGCAGATAAATTTGACTGGGTTCTGAAACTTCCTCCCTCGTATGGCCCCAGCCATGTGGCATTGAAACATTGAAATGTGCCTGATCTGAGCGGTGGTGGACTCTAAGTGTAAAATACACACTGGATGTCAAGCATGTAAAACAAATAAAAAGAGGAATGTAGAACATCTCATCAATCATTTCTAAAATACTGTATTCACTACACATTAAAATAACATTTTAGATATATTATGTTTAAAATACAGTATTAAAAATAATTTCTACCCCTTTTTACATTTGTAAATGTACCTAGAAATATGATAAATTACCTGTGCGGCTCACATTTATGGCTGGCATTACTTACTGGACAGTACTTCTCAGGTTTAGAGATTTGAAAAGCACATTCTTTTGGGGCCAAATCTAGCTAACTGTCTGCTTTATGTAAATAAAGTTTTATTGGAACACAGCCACATTTGTTTGCCAACATTATTGTCTCTGGCTTCTTTGGAGCTAAAGTATTGTTAAGTAATTTGACAGAGATCCTTACAAAGCCTAAAATATCTGGTCAATTATAGAAAAAAGTTTGTCTGCACTTGGTCTGATACCAGGGCTCAAATTCTGTTTTGTTTTGTTTTTTGACATGATGGTGAGGTTTGGTCAGGATATCTGTGTGCACTACTGAATGATACGAGGGTAATGATCAGACACTCACTGTGAGGACCAGATGCAATGTTGCTGTACCACCAGTGAGCGTTCAGTGAATACATCTTTATCATCATTGTCCTTACCAATTCAGATGATGTCCCTGGGTGTCCCTGCAGCCACAGACTTAGGCTAGCAGGGCAAGAAATGAGCACTCAAATGTATGTCTTCTAACGAAGAGTTTGTTATTTTGCCCTTTAAAAACAAAACAAAATTCCCTTTAAAAAACACTATGCAAAGCTGCGATGTAACTTTTGCACACCACACTCCTCCCTCCTCGAACTGGCCTCGTTCTCAATCCTCTCCAGCTGCACACACAGTGGGGCTTGATGTATAAAGTCCTTGGCCTAAAGACATGGATGTCAGCCGGGGATTTAGCTCAGTGTTTCCAGTCCCTGCCTTGCAAGCAAGAGCAAGGTCCCGAGTTCAATCCCCTGTAACAAAAACAAAACAAAACAAAAAAGGTATGGACTTCAAGGTCACTTGGATAAACAAATTCCAGTATAAACAGCTCTCATCCACTGGTGCAGTCACAGGTGCTTATAGTCTCAGATCCTCAGGAGACTGAGGCAGGAAGACTTGAGTCCGGGAGTTCAAGACCAATGCAGGGAACATCCTAAAAGCCCATCTCAAATAAATAAAGATAAAATGCTCTCAGTATTATGAAGAGCAGGCGAGAGGCCACTCAGACACAGGTTTTGTCTGAAGAAAAAAGCTTTATTCTTGTCCAGGTGTGAACAGATACTAAAATCAGGGAGCAGATTTCAGTAGCTAGCTGGGAAGAGCCAAATTTATTTCATCCATGTGCAGATGGGCTGACAGTGTGAGAGAGAAATATATCAGCAACTAGTTAGGAGAGAAATTAAGTTTACCTAGTGCTTGAAAAGGGGGCTATAATCTGGATGGAATGTTTCTGATTCAGGGTTCAAAGGTGGTGTTCAAGCCCAGGTATGCAGATAACACCAGACTTTTCAGCCCCAGGAGATTGTATACTCCATCCTAAAGTTCTTTGACAGTCATATGTCCTATTCACTGGGAGCAGCCTGTTGTTTGCAGAGAATGGCATGTTTGCTGTCAGGTCAGGCATGACACTCAGTATATGAAATGAATAAAAATATATTTTGCTTTTAGGGTTTTCTAAAAGTTATAGAGATTTTTAAAAATTGGCTAGGCATATAACATGTTTAGATGTATATCTCTCCTTGAGGTCTGTCATATCCTTATCAGGTTAATGGGACAGATATTTTTAACCCATAATCAAGATGGGAAATGAAAGTCCAGGAAAGCAATGTTGATCACCAGGGGAAAGTGGTGTGTGGACCCAAGGTCCTGGGTCAATGACCACTTTTCCTTGGAACCAGAATCTTTCACCAAAGTCCTTTAGAGACCCGAAGGGAAAACTGATGAAATAAGCGGGCATGTGTGAACCGAGTCAGATGAGTCTTCCAGTCATCAAAGGTCTGTTTTCTTCCATTTCCCTTGGTACACACAGCCTTCTGACCCACCTCTTCTTCCTCCCAACATCATGAGATGGAGTTGGTTAGTTATTGCGGCATAGCAGACCACCCTCAAAGCTGGATGCACAGAACAACCACAGCTTCTGATTATTCCTCACAATGTGATGACTTGACTAGTCCCCGGGGCATCTTTCTTTTGTTCCACGTGATGGCAGCCAGGAGCGGTGTCATCTGTAGAAGAGCCCAGGTGGCAGCATTCAGGAAGGCTTGTCCACAGAGTGGGTTGAGGGTGCTAAAGTGAGGTTGTAGATGAGGTTTCAAGGTCAGCGGCAGATAGCACAGGGCTCAAGGTTTGACCTACAAGAATAACCAAGGAACTGGCTGGAGAAGGAAGAGAGCAGTGGGTGTTTCATGTAGAAAGTCATGGAAATAAGGCCTTTTTCCCAGAAAAATTTTTATTTGTACCAGCACTGACTCATTGCTTTCATATCTAAAGGCTAAGAGCCAAACATGGCATAGTTACATATACAATTTTTGTGTCGTCTCTTATTGGGGCATTCACTAACATTTTACAGTCTACTGAGTATGATTTATATTATAGTTATGTCAGAAGTGCGCATGTGTACACAGAGCCGGTTACTGCTCTATTATAAAGAATTTCTATGCTAACATGGTGGGAGGTGCCTGACTACAGGAGGACCCACTTTGGAGCTTGCTTTTGGGGTTAAGTCCGCCTTCTAAATTAAACATTAAGCTAAAATATCCAAGTTTAAGTACAATGGGAAAAAGTAACCAAGTAATCTGCTAACTTAATTTGTGAACAATAAGACTGGACTCGTGCCCAGTGGTCTTCAGCAACTCTTGGCTGAGCCCAACCCTAATGACCCTGTCACAGAATATGCAGGTCTGACCCTATTACCTGGGATTTGGACACCAGCACAGTTCCTGCCCAAGCCATAGAAGGTTGAAAATCCCATGGCTCAGCGAAGGGGACAAACCAAGCTGATCACTGGTCGGGGTCAAACTTCACAACAACCTTTCAATTCCACTCTAAATTTTAAAGTTTAAAAACCTTAGCACCAAGCCTCTTTGGGCCTATGAGCTCTTCTCACTGGCTCACTCTCACCCTGTAGAGAATACTGTCATTTTTTGAAATAAATCTTTGGCCTTGCTGCTCCTTTTGGGTGTCTTGCTCAGTTCTTTGTTCAGGACATCAAGAACACAGACATGATTCCCAAACTGGTAGCAGGACTACTAGGGAAAAAAACAGAGTGCAGTAGTCCAGTACTTTCCAGGTGGCCCCTGAAGTGGCTTGAACATCTGAGAGGGCGCATACAAAAACCCAGGAGACTATGTCCTTAGACGAGATTGGGCGTGCTCAGTGTGGTATGGCCGTAGATGCGCCTCCATCGTTAAACTCAGTTTCAGGTGTTGTGTGCCATCACTCGTGTCCCATTCTGTCAGACAAAGCAAGTCACAGCCACGGTACCCCCATAAACTTCTGTTGCATGAATGAATTAAAGGAATGAACGAACCAGTGCATCTCCTGCCCCTGGCCCGTTCTTCCCATCCACATCCCAGCACACACAAGCACACACGCACGCACGCATGAAGGGACATGAGACAGACCTGGAGCTACACAGGAGATCTCAGGAGGACTACACTGACTGCCCCATGTGGCCTTTGCTTCCTCTAGTTTATGGGACGAAATGGGGAGCATTCCTCAGGAGCCTCACTGGTGTACAGCACAGTGGGGACTCAGATTTTAAGACGTGCTCACCCTCCTACACACTGTCTCTTTACCCCATACCACTCAACTTTTAAGCGAAAGAGGTGGTCTTGAGGGATGAAAATGTGTCACATGGACTGCTGATGGGAAGTCTGAAATTAAGACCTTGTATCACATTCTTTTTCATGTGGGGGAAGAGCCTTAACATGGAACCATACAGGAGTAAGAGCTGTAATTCGGGGGATAGTATCTGGATTTGTAAGATATATGTAGCAGTAAAGAGTGCGCATTCACTGCTGGTGGGAAGTCGGAGATTTTTTTGTTTGTTTGCATAGGAGTAGTACTAGAAGTAATGAATGAATAAGCAGTGACAACTATATTCTTTCAGATCTCACTCTGAACCAGATAGGTCCCAATAATTTTGTGCAGAACATCTCACTTAATTCATGCAACGCGCATCTGAAACGGTTGCTCTTATTGGTCTCAGAGGCAAGCTGCCCTCGCGACCTCATGGGTGACGGGCGGAACCTGAGTCACACTGAGGTACCTTTCCTCAGTGTTGCTGCTACTCACTTTGGATATGAGTTTATTACAGGAGACTGTTCGTGGGCAGAGAGATACTAAAGGACAGCTCACTGTGATGAAGACTCTGGGCATCTCAGAGGTGGAAAGCTTTGATGGGGGTGACCTTGACCATGTTGCTTCCTGGTTCTCAGCCCAGATCTCTCATCTAGTCCTATTGCTTCTTTCTCCCATCTGCAGAAAACCATGTTCATGGAGCTAGAGCCACACGTGGAAACGGAAGATTGGAAAACATCACTTGGGAGATTGGACAGAGCAGGGAGCAACGGGTCCCAGCTTCAAGGGACAGCAAGTATGAGTAACAGAGACACAAAAGTGACTGGAGTTCTAGAATGTATGTTATATATTGTGAAATAGAAAATATTCAAAGGGAAATGAGGTGAACGGGTAAATAATGAGGGGAAAAATAATGAGATTATAATAAAAAAGAAAGGAAACAAACTTATGTATATGGGGGTGGTGGTGGTAGGGTGGGTAAAGGAATGGGAAAAAATGAGAAGTTGTGCCATATACTGGTACAAATTCTCACTGCTGAGGGCAATCAACCAATAAAGATTTCAATTTTTAAAAAGTGACCAGAAGGATCATCTGGCTACATCTAGAGTGTCTGCAGAAGAAGTCTTCAGGTTTGGAGCCAAAGGACACCCCAGGCAGGTACAGCTGGACCCACAAAAGCAGGTAGCCCTGGCGGGTATGGAAGGGCCACTGTCATCTGGCATGGCAGCAGATTGTGGCCTTCTGGGGCTGAGAGAGTGAGGGGTCAGCTGGCAGCAAAGTGTAGTTCAGGAACCATGCAGTTCACTCTGAGCTCTGGCTGGCATTTGTGAGATAAGAGGATCAGGAGCTACTGGGATGAGCAGAGGGTGCACAGGTCCAGACCTGGAGGTAGGAGGCTTTCAGAGTGTGCTCCAAGGACCCGCTTTCTTTTTCTTTTTTGTTTTTTTGAGACAAGGTCTCGCTTTGTAGTTCAATCTGGTCCTGAGCTCACTGTGTAGCCCAGGCTAGCTTTGAAGTCACATCAATTCTGCCTCTGCTTCCCGAGGGTTGGGATTACAGGTGTGAGCCATCATGCCTGGCATTGTGTACGTGGTTGGTTACCAGGGGTCAAACCTGGGTCCTTGGTTTGTAAGGCAGGCCCTGGAATCACTGAGCTAAATCCTTGGCCCCCAAGTGCCCTTTTATAAACCCACCTCAAGCAAGACTTTGATAACATCATGTTGAGCCACCCTGTAATTTCCTGTCTGTGGCATTTCCTTGGAGAGAGAGAGCGAGAGAGAGAAAGGGTTGCTGGAGTCTAACATATGCACAAGATGGTGTGGGAAGTATAACGTGTAGAAAACACCCAACTTCTTGACTTCTCACCCAGTATCATAGGTAAAACAACATGTGATGGGTAGAGTGACTTTTCTTATTTATCTAAGCAAGTTGGACCAAACCTCTCTAATTCACTAGCTCAGTCCAGCAACTCCCAGACCCTATGGATTTATCTTTTAATGTACATATTACAGAATCATTTTCTTACATCTTTATCTGGGTTTTCCTCAACCTCTCCCACAATCCCATCTCAATGCAATATAAGCATTCCAGCCAGTGCCAAGCCAACACAATAAAAGCTAAAGGAATTCGAGGACTAGAAACTGAGGTTTCTGATGACATTTTTCATCTGGGAAAGGTGTGAAAGATAATATTTTTGATGAGCTTGGAGCATGCCCATGCATGCAGCGGGTTGGCCACTGTGGTCTGCTTGAACTGCTTGTGCTGAGAGCTGTGGCCTCCTGGCTGGGCCTGGCTTCCACACACAGCCGGGTCCCATCTCTAACACTCCCCTGGAGACCCCTCGGTTTAGCTTTCTCTCTTCTCTTTCTTGCTGGTAGTTCCATCCCACTGGGAAACCACTGAGTCCTCTTGATTAGAGAAAGGTTCATCACCAGGTGCAAGGACTTCCTTTTAGGCTTGCACTGCTGCATAGCTAGTATGTATGTGTTATATCCTCAGCTGTAAAACTTATAGGCAATAGGAATTTAAAGAAGAGAGAGAAAAAGGAAAAAGAAGAGAGAAAGAGACAGACAGCGACAGTAGGGTCCCTGGCTGTTGTGATGCATGAATGAATACACCCTTTGAACTTCGCAGGTAGATAGTCCTACCTGTGGTTGGAATAACTTGCTCCGGTCCTGCTTGGCTCCCTTTAACAACTTCTGCACTGTTTTGTCCTCAGGCTTTCTTGATGACCTGCAGTGGCCTACTTCCAGGTCTGGGCCTGCAGGGTGTGTGTCGGGTAGAGGGTACTGCACGTGGCTCACTCCTTGACCCGAGCTGCCTCGTAAATCCGGCCTGCTTTGGCCTGTGATGGGGAGCCAGATGGCAACTGTTATGGCAGGGGCTCAACAGGAACCGAGGCCTGTGATCTCTCCTGTTGCTAACAGGCCTGATTTTTTATGGCTGTCAGCGTCCTTGGAATGGCTGAGAGAGAAGCAGGGAGAGGAGGGGTGCAGCGGCCGAGATCTGGGCTTTCTTCTCTCAAGGGGGCCGACCACAAAGGCTGGGGGGGCTTGGCCTTAGACTCTGCTTCTAAAGAAGTTCCTTAGGCTGTGTAAATTACAAAGCTAAAATGTACTCGAAAACCTTCTAGAAGGGAAATAGCCTTTTCCTTAGAGAAAGGAAGCTGGGCTTCACTTGCCCCTGAGGCAGAACTCAAGGGTGTGACTCTACCTGAAAGACAATAGCTGACCTTTCTTTTGGAGCAATGTAATACTCCGGGGGCGGTGGGGGGGCTCTTAGAAAAAACAGTCTTGTTCCACAAGTCTTGGGTGCTGAAATCAAAGAAATTACTAAAAGCTATTTGGTGGGTTTCAACACTTGGACTTTGTGTTTCTTTTTTTTTAAACAGAAAGCCAGGGAAGGACAAGGAGGGGGAACCAAGGGTAAAGACAAAAAGCAAAGGGCTTGCCAGACAAACAGAGAAACTCCAGCCAGTTCTGAGGCACCTGATTAGGGGGTATTAGCTGCTGAGATCCGGTCATTAAGGTGGAGTAGACCACAGTGTGTGTAGTGGCCTGGACACCAGCGTGGAGTAAACAGTTTATTAACAGTCCCTGTGTGGTCCGGCAGCCTGCCTCCAACAGGCCCCACCTCCCAGAGAGTACAGAATGCAGGGCAGGCTGGGTGGCCACCACCGATGAAAGCCCACAGAAGCCCGGAGCAGATAGCAGTAGGATTCCAGATGCAGCCAAGTGCTTCACAGGGTGGAGAGTGAATCTATTTATTTATTCGTGGAGAGCTTGAAGCTTGTCTCAAACCACCAGGAGGCTATGTATATATAGAGATAAAGCAGACATACCCAAGAAATTACATCCAGAAAGCTCCAGGGGGCGATCCAAGTTCTTAAGACCATTTAAGGAAGGCTCAGTGGTTCTGGTGCCTGTCTTGCAAGTGCAAGGGCCCAAGTTCGATCTCCAGTAACCACATACCATGTTCAACAATGTAGGGCATGGAGACTCATGCCCACCAGCAATCAGCACCATACACCACAGTGCTGTGCATGGTGGCTCCTGCCTGTAATCCCAGCACTCAAGAGGCAGACAGGAGGATTGCTGTGAGTTCCAGGCTCGCCTGGGCTACCTAGTGAGCTCAGGGCCAGCCTGAACTACAAAGAGTGACCCTGTCTCAAAAATAACCCCAAACCAATAACAACAACAACCAAACATTTGAAGTACACTGAGACACCTGCTGTAAGTACTTGCTGTAGTGGAATTCACACATTGTGTAGTGGAATTCACACAATATCCCAAAATCCAGTGTCCTGGTATTAGTCTACACAGGATTGTGTAGACTAATACCAGCCAACCTTATGAAATGGTCTTTCCAGTTGTTAATCTCACTGAAAATGAAACTGAGACCAGTGACTTATGTATGAATGGACGCCCGTTGTGTTCCCAGGCAGGTAGAAGCCGTGACTCTTCCTGTGTGCAAGGTCTCACCTGTTCACAAAATGATCAAAACAGGCTCCTGGGACCATTCACTGGATATAGAGCAAATTGGACAGGGGGGCTAGGAGAAAACCCTCTGGTATCTCCTAGAAACCCACGACAACTCTGCAGACCAACCAGCAAGGGCCGGACCAGAGGTTGTGGTCAAGGACTCAGTCTGAAGGTGAAGCCTTCTGGGGTAGTACAACACACAGGTGCATGGGTGTATGGATTTTAAAGTCACATTTTCCTTGGACCCAGAGCTTTTGGCTTCCTAAAACTACTTTGAGACCATAATATAAAAATAGTGATGGGATCTTGCCTTCATCCATGTTTTCTTTTGGGCTCCTGCAGTAGGGAAAGCAAATAGGCAGGAAATCTTTTCCTCCTCATTCGCTCCAAATGGATCCTTTACATGCAACCTTTTGATCTTCAAGATGGCTCCTCCTGTCCCCACAGGGGACTGTACAGAGAGATAAGAGTTCAAGCTTCTTCCTGCCATGATAGGAGGCCTAACATGGTGGGTCCCAACACAGGACCCTACCGAGAGTCCTGGGAACCTGTACACCTTGAAAAAGACCACTTTAACAAGAACCTTGGATGTGTTGAAGGTTGAGTTTGGATTATTTTTTTCTTTTGAGATGGTCAGTTAAGGTCTGGAGCTCAAAAAGGATTTCCTCCAACAAATCATGCCACGGCCCAGGTGGAGGCACTCTGGGCTGCTCATCCTAGGACCACTCGTACATTTTCTTGTTTTACTTAGGGGTTGGGTGCTGTAGAACCCAGAAAAGGTGGATCCCTGTATATCTTTATTTTATTGTTGTCATTTATTGTAATTCGGTTCTCTTGCCAACAACTGCTGAGGTAGGCTGTGGTGCAAACATGACAGAACAGGAAGGATTCTGGGAAAGTTCTTACTCCTCAAAGGGAACTGAGAAGGTCCCCTCCCCCACTCTTCTCACTTCAGCACTTTGGTTCTCAGTTATATGAGTGGAACATGCTGCCTGGTGTTGCTGTCCCTTATTGTGACCAAGGACAGAGAAACCCTAAGCCTGTGATGTTGAGTTGCATCGTACCTCAGATGCATTATTATGTAAGATGATAGAAGCCATTACTACATAAGCCATTGAGTTGTGTAGGCTTCTCCCATCCAGAAGCAACCTGTGGGATCATCTTGTGTAATTAACTGCCTCATGACCAGTTTTGACTTTCCCTCAATATCGAATGAAAAATGGAATTCTTAGTCCCCAGGGCTGCAAGATCGGTATTTTTTTTTTTTTAGGTTTTTTTTTTTTGAGACAGGGTCTCGCTTTGTGGTTCAGGCTGGCCCTGAGCTCAGCCTCAAACTCATCACAGCAATCCTCCTGCCTCTGCCTCCCAAGTGCTGGGGTGACAGATGTGAGCCACCACGCCCGGCACTGTGGTATGTGGTACTGGTTGCTGCTGGGCGTGAGTCTTCACACCCAGTATAGGTATGTGGTTACCAGGGATCGAACCCGGGTCCTTGCGTTTGCAAGACAGGCACCGGAACCATTGAGCTAAATCCCCGGCCCGAGATCGGTATTTCTTAAAATCAACTTCCTGTCACTCCTGAGGAGGTTATGTCTTCTACAGGATTGTGTAGACTAATACCAGCCAACCTTATGAAACGGTCTTTCCAGTTGTTAATCTCACTGAAAATGAAACTATTATTTTCTCTTATAATCTCAGCTCTCCTTTGTGCCAGGGCACCAATTATATTCCGAACAGCTCAGATGAAAAGAACAGAATTGAAGTGGAACTTGTTTGAGAACAGATTCAACAGCTACTTCAGCAGTCCTAACAAAGGCTTGTAGATGAGCTGTAAGGCCAGGAACCATGAGAAAAAGCAATGGCTTTGAGCCCAAAGACGAAGGAATCATCCACTGTGTTCTGGGGCAGTTTCGCTGGCACAAGGGTCTTGGGGCATCTCTGACTTACTGGTCTGCACCAGCATCTAAGAGAGAGACATTTTTTTCCTAAGTAATCAATCAGATTAAGCAGACACACAGGTACACACACAAACACACACACAAGTACACATAATTTGGTCCTTGCTAAATTCCATTTTATACCTTAAAAAATGAGTGCAAATTTGTGCATGAAACTGTGGCATAGGAAAGTTGTGTCTCACAGTAGTTGGAATTGGGAGTGTGAGTCTGAGAACTGGGTACGTACAGATGGCCTCTCTTCTTTTGAGCTGAGTGTCCTTCAGTTCATTCCTTTCCCCAAATTTAACTTCCTGTATGCAGGTGGGAGCAGTCCTTGTCTGTACCTTACCACTGCTGAAAATATTGGTCGCATCGGGCCCTTAGTACAGTACTTGGCAACTGGGCATGTGGTCAGTGTCCTGCAAATGTAATTTACTCATCTGAATGAGAAATGTTTGGTGCAACAGAATGCTGAGCTTACTTATATGTTCATTGAACTCATTTTAATAATATGACCCTAAAGAGACAAAGGTCACAATGATAAAAATAGCTAGCATTTATCAGTCCCCAGACACTCACTTCAGCACTTGACATATGAAGTAGTAGAAGGTCAGGGAACTTAAGTCACCTTGTTTATTGACAGCAGAGCTTGGCCTTGAACCTGGTGGGCTAAGCTGAGAGCCTGGGAAGCTTTCAGTGGCTCTGACACTTGAATGAGACCCTTTTAGGTTGTACTTGATAACTAACATGGCGACGGAAGGGCCAGCAAATTCATCTCTGCCCGGGTCCCTACAGGTCCATGTGGTCAGGGGATGGGTGCCCTGGAAAGTCTCCTTAGGGTTAAATAGCACTGGATCCTCCTGGCAGTGCCAGCCAAGAGAAGTCTTGGCTTTGGATGGGATCTCGGAAGAGACACAGAGGAGGTGAGGCCATTTCTTACTGGATGAGCTCCTAGGCTTCTCCCCGGCATGATGGTCCAGGGCTCCTCTTTGCTGGAAGGAATTTCCAGGAGCACAAGCAGGAATGACTACGCTAGACATGAGAGGACGCGGAGCTCGGCCCAGAGTGAGCATCAGAAGGAAGCAGTGACAGCATTAGGGTGTGAGAGGAGCATTCGAAAGAGTAAGAATTGCGAGATGTAGGTAACCAGCGCTCCACACCAGGCTGGCACCGGGGTTCCCTTTGCTCGCTGCAGCAGCTGCTTTGCTTGACCTACAGGTAAAATACTGCTGAGGAGCTTTCAAACCAACTCAATCCTGCCTCCTCTCCCGGTCCGTATTGTGGGCGGATTCTGTTTCCTTCCTTTGTCCAACTCACTGCCTCCGATTCTCCTCCCTCTTTTCCTCCTTCCTTCGCCTTTCCTTCTTTTCCCTCAGCTTTATTTCCTGCTTCCCTTTCTGATTCCTAGGACTCATTTCATTCCAATAGGACCGAAAACAAATGGCCTTGACTTTGAAGCTTCCCGTGTGGTTTAACCCCATGTTCACTCTCAGCAGTCGGCAATGTACAAAGGGGCAAAGGTGAGGAGGATCTTCTGCCAGGGCCCGCTGCGTTACTTTTTTTGGTTTGTTTTAGTTGTTGCTGCCATCTTCTAAGTTTAAAGCTAAAATTATTTATTTTCAGAGAATATGGAAATTAAAGCGGGTACCTTATGCAGTCCTACATGACCAAGCTGTACCATGAGATTTAAGAAAGACAATGCAATTGAATCCAAGACCATGTTTTATTTCCAAAGCAGAAAGGGGATTTTCATCACACAAGATCATGGCAGTTGCAGCTTGTGAGCCCTAGTGGGCGCTGTTGCTATGAGGCTCACTTCCCATGGGTGATACTGTGTTGAGACCTGGGTTATGTTAATATTTAAAAACTTTTTTATCTCAGCTTTCACATGTTTTAAATACCAGGCAGAGTTTGATGGAGTAGCCAAGGCTATGCAGACTAAATGAAATGCCCTCAAATGAGCTGGGCTTCCTCCCTTGTCAGTCACATCGCCGATTTTGAAAGTCAAGGACTCTTGTCTTAGAAGCAAACTGGGGAGACAATCAATGCCAACAGGAGGAAGAGAAAGAACTAATCAAGCAATGAGATCTGAGAAGAGTTAAACTAACAGGACCCGAGGACAGAGCAACAAAAGGGAACAACAGAACCAGCGGGAAAGAACAGACTTTATGATTTGGCCCCTTACTACTGTCTTGCACACCCAGAATGTCTTATTCCACTCTTACTTCATTCCTCATCACTTTCGGGGCATTTAGAGTTTATGAAACATTAAGGACAAAAGCAACAGTCACGAATGCAGTGAAGGAGGGGGACATGCAGGCGGTACCGTAAGGGCTCTTTCTTTCCTTTTTATAAAATTTATTTTTTAAATCGATACATCACATTATGCATATTCACAGAATACTATTCAGCACTTTAATAAGTGTATGGTATATGGTGTAGAAGGTTCAAATCAATGTGAGCATATCTATCTCTTTGCCTTTGTGGTAAAACTATTCAGATTCCTTTCTTCTAACTTTTAAAAAATTATTCATCACATCATTGTTATCTGGTCCCCTGCTATGTAATGACACACCAGAACTTATTTCTCCACTCTAACTGTAACTTTGTCCTTTGATTTCTAAGCAGCATTTATTAAAGAGATTATCTTTCCTCTACTTTGCATGGTCTTGGTACCTTTGTCAAGATCAGGTGGCTGCAGACGTGAGGGTTTGATTTGAGATTCTCTCTTCTGCTCTACTGGATTAGATGTACATTTTGTTGCTAGTGGAATGTGGTTTTGATTTTTATAGCTTTGTGGTATAATGTGAAGTGAGTGCAATGCATCCTGCCTTGTGCTTTTTTTTTTTTTTTTTTCAAAATTGCTTTGGCTAGCTGGGATTTTGTTGTTGTTACATTTGTGGTTTTACAGATTGTTTTTGCTGTGTTGAGTTCATCTTCCCAAAAATCTGCCAGTGTGGCCCTAGACATTCTAGTCTATGTCTCTATTGTCTCACAGATAGGAAAATAGAGCATCTGTCCTCTGACTCCAGTGCATCAAATCCCAGTAAGGCCTTTGATGAGTCCTGTTCAAACTGTTGGCACACTCCTGCTCCTCCCTGTGACATACCATGACTGCTCTACCTGGAGCAGAAACACAGAGAAAGAAGTTCTTTTAGACCAAGGTGGCCCCCAACTTGGATCTATGATATTCAGTAAGTGAAAGCCATGTGTGAAGTAGCAATAATAAAACATATTGCAGAAAGTAAAGAAAAATGTCAACTTTCCTTTATGCTTTTATTTCCTGCATAGTTTAGTTATCTGGTACCCGTCGCTGGCTTCAGATCTTGGTCCTGCTTTCTGTCTGACACCTCACAGAACTGAGAAGCCAAGTACCACACTTGGTAAAGTTCAGTGTTCAAGTCTGGCTTCTCTGTTGTCACACTCGAGAGGACGCACACCCTTCTTTTTCCTACCTGCTCTTGTTTGAATAACTGAACACCAAGCTCCACAAAAGTGGACCTTGAGTCTCCTTTTGCCTTTGAGTGCTGGTCTTCCATCATAGCAGCCCCAAGAGTTTATTGAGTGCTTTTAAGGAACATGAATAAGCAAATGCGTGGATGAGTGACATTATCAAACAGCAACCATATTGTAGAATTAAACACTGTAGTGGTGGAGATTTGGCTCAGTGGTTCCAGCGTCCACTTTGCAAGTGCAGGGTTCTTAGTTCAATCCCTGGTAATCACATACAACAATGCCAGGAGTGGTGACTCACACCTGTAATCCTGGCACTCAGGAGGCAGAGGCAGGAGAATTGCTGTTAGTTTGAGGCAAAGTGAGACCTTGTCTCAAAAAAAAAAAAAAAACCTAGCAAAATCCCCTGTGAAAGTGACTCATTAAAATTAATTCAACATTTGGTTTAGAAATAAGTCTCCTGGCCGACTGGGGTGTTCATTAATAGTTGAAAAGAAAGAAAATGTAATATATATATATATATATATATATATATATACATACATACATACATACATACACACACACACACACACACACACACACATACACAACAAAGTATTATTCAGCCATAAAAAGAATGAGATCTTGTCATGTATGGCAAAATAGAGAGATGAAACAGGGAGAAATAATAGTAATGAAATAAGTCAGACATAGCAACCAAAGTACTTCATGTACTCTTTTATATGTGAAACATTAAAAACTTGATATGTGAAACATTAAAAACTTTCATATGTGAAACATTAAAAACTTGATCTCAAAGTAAAAGAGTAACATAATAGTTATTAGAGACTAGGAAAGGCACAGATAAAGGGAATTTGGGTAGAGACACTCACACACAGTTATACAGGTATGAATTCCAGTGTTCCATAGTGCAGTGGGGTGAATAGAGTCCATGATGACTTACTATGTATTTTAGGAGAGAAGTTCAATGCCTCCAAACATAAAGAAGTGATAAGGAAATGGATGTATTCATTACCCTGACTCCATGAATATATGCTGCAAAATGGGCCAGGGATTTAGCTCAGTGGTTTCTGGTGCCTGCCTTGCAAGTGCAAGGGCCTGGGCTTGATCCTGGTAACCACATACAACAATGCTGGGTATGGATAATCACACTCATCAGCAATCAGAACCATATACTACAGTGCCGGGCATGGTGACCCACGACTACAATCCCAGCACTCAAAAGGCAGAGGCAAGAGGATTGCTGTGAGTTCAAGGCTGAGCTCAGTGCCAGCCTAAACTACAAAGCAAGACCCTGTTTAAAAAAAAAAAAAAAAGCAGAATATATAAAGAGCTTAAAAAAATCAATCCACCCAAATTTAAAGACCCAATTCAAAAATGGACATCTGAAATGAACAGACACTTTTCAGAGGAAGAAATAAAAACAATAAAGAAACATATGAGGAATGTTCAACATCACTAGTCATTTGAGAGATGCAAATGAAAACAATATTAAGATTTCATCTCACTCCACAAAGAATGCCTGCTATTTCAGAATAAGCCAGCAACAAATGTTGATTAGGCTGCGGAGAAGGAACCCTTCCCCACTGTTGGTGGGAATGCAGACTCGTACAACCCCTATAGAGATGTCTGGAGATTCCTCAAAAAGCTAGGACTGGAGGTCCCATTTGACCCAGCCATTGCTCTGCTAGGTATATACACAAAAGAATTAAAAGATTCATATCACAGTGACATGTGTGCACCCATGTTTATAGCAGCTCAGTTTGTGATTGCTAAATCCTGGAAACAACCAAAGTGTCCGTCAACTGGAGACTGAATAAAAAAGTTGTGGTTCTTCTACACAACAGAGTATTACTCTGCCATAAAAACCGATAAGTTTGAATCATTTATACTTAAATGGACATACCTTGAGGACATCCTCATAAGTGAAATAAATAGGTCACAGATGTGTGAATATTGCACCTTTTCTCTGGTATGAGAAAATAAAGATGTAAATGAGTTCTAGAATATATGTTATATATTGTGAAATAGAAAATACTCAAAGCAAAATGGGGTGAAGGGGGAAAAATAATGAGATTATAACAAAAAATGAAGGAAACAAAATTTATGTATATAGGGCATGGGGGTGGCAGGGTGGGTAGGGCAATGGGAAAAAATAAGAATTAAGTTGTGTCATATACTGGTACAAATTCTCATTGTTGAGTGCAATCATGATGTGTATATGTAATGTACCAATAGAGATTTTTTTTAAAAAAATGCAAAAGTGCATTGAAATATCTTATTGTGTCCCATATAGATGAATGATTATTATAGATTAATGCAAAAGAAAACTTAAACCTGAAAGGAAAAAATATATCTCTTTGGCTGGCTGAAAATTCTGTGTACTGACTGGATGCCTAGGACATACACATCCATATGTTTGGCAAGCACCTGAAGAAGTAGACTTAATCCCTGAGAATGTTGCAATTGAATGATTTCTTTTCTTTTTTAATGACTTCTTTATTGTTTCCAAAGTATGCTACTTCAATATTTCTTAGTGAAAGATTAATTTCTTCCTTTGTATGTTGATGCTGAGCTCTTTGTACTAATCCTACATGCAAAAATCTAGCTCAAAAAAGAGGCATGGAAATCAAAGAATGCTTTTATAAAAGGTTCGTCATCAAGAGAACATTGATATAGCACTCCTGATGAGCCAAGTTCTGGGGCCACAGCAGAGGAATGGATTAATTCCCATGCAATCAATCTTGAAATGTTTCCTGAGTGAGGTGAGTTTTGAGTCGTGTTTTAAAGGAAGTCAGAGCCATCCATTGAAGTAGGGCCAGGAGACTGGGGGAAGGAATTATCTAGTCACAAGCATGAATTTTAAAGCAAGACAGATTGATCTTTCTCCCTGTCCTTAGGAAAATATATTATCTCTGAGATGAATAAAGGCAAGGAGGTAGAGTGTGAAATGTGATGGGGAAAACTGGGTGGGAAGTTGCTCTGGGAAGCTGCCTCCTTTTTGGGCTGTGTCCAGAAACAGGATTGGTGGGAGAAGTCAGTGCATGAGAAGGCCGGAGAAGCCAAGGCCAGAGGAGCAGGGCCAAAGTCACTAACTCTGAGATCAGCGGCAGAAATATGGACTCTTAAAGAGAGAATATCACTGAGGAGGCTGGGAGGGACCCTAGCTAGGTTAGCTGGGAAAAGCAGCAAAATTTGAAGGGGATGGGTGCTGAAAGCAGTGTGTAAGTTTCTGTCTAGATTTACCAAAGTGAAAAAGAAATGTGAGAAATCGAGCTGGAAAGAGACAAAGACAGATACAGAGAGAGAAAGGGGAAATAGGTGTCCAGTGGTCAGGATAGCATAGGTTGTGCATCAGTAACAAATAATCCCCACTTCTCTGTGGCTGAACAGTGGTTTGTACCCTGCTTAAAGTTCTTGTCATTGTGCACCAGCAAAATAGTCAGGGATCCAGATTGACCAGTTCAGCACTTTAAGACATGTTGCCATGTTGGGGAAGGAGAACAAGGAAAACTTAGATAACCTCACAGTCTGTCCCCTACCACTTTTGGCAGCAAATGGTGAACACCAATCCCAGCTATGATTTGGATGCAATATCCAAGTTCATGTGCTAACAGCCGAAGCCTTATATTTTAATGGTCCTCTGAGGTGGTACCTTGGGAAGATCATTAGGATTGGATGAGGCCATGAGACTGCTGCTCCCTTGAGGGCACCATAGGTTTATCTACAGAGAAAGGGAGGCCCAAGCCAGCAGCTCACTCTGTCATGCCTTGGGATCCCTTGTTGTAATGGAGCATGAAACTCTGGTTGCGTGCACGAGCCATGTTCTTGGATGCCTAGCCTCCAGAATCAAAAGCAAAATGAACCTCTGTTCTCTATAAATGACCCAGTCTACAGTATTCAGTTATAATAACAAAAAACTAAAACACTCTTACAGGCAATTCATTAGAGAGAATAAACCAAATGGTTATGTCTACCTTAAAATGTGTGTGTAGGAGTGTGGGGATGTCAGCCTATTATGTTCTAAAGGAAGAAAGGGCCAGAAACTTTCTGAATGGCTAATCACAATGAGGCGTGGTGACTGCACATACTTAAGAGGGTCCTGGGGGTGATCCTAAAAAGGTTGCCTATGATCATTTGAAAGATTTCATGCTCACAAAACCGTTTCTGACCATTTTCTTTTACTTGACTTTTGTTTTGTTTTGGTTTTTTTGTTTTGTTTTTTGAGACAGGGTCTCGCTTTGTAGTTGAGGCTGGTCCTGAACTCAGCCTCAAACTCACTTCATAGCAATTATCCTGCCTCTGCCTCCTGAGTGCTGGGATTACAGGCGTGAGCCACCACACCTGGCACTGTGGTATGTGGTACTGGTTGCTGCTGGGCGTGAATCTCCACGCCCAGTATTGTATGTGGTTATACTGTGGATCAAACCCAGGTCCTTGTGCTTGCAAGGAACCACTGAGCTAAATCCTTGGCCTTCCTTGACTTTTTAAATAAGACACACATTAAATTCTCGAGCTTAACATTTTAGATTTTTAAATGTGATTATCATCCGGAAAAATGCTCATGAATAAGAAGCTATGATGAGTAAAGAAGGTCTATCTGTGCTTCATTTTATGATGAGTTACCCTTGTTGAGTAAAGGGCCTTGTAACATCTGCACATGCTTTGGGGGGCACAGTGTCATATGAAGAGGCTATTATGTTTACTCCAAGTCCTACTGAACGGAGCATCTTTGCTTTCACTAGGCAAGGGGAGTGCCACAGTCAGGGTATGGCAGACTCCAGGAGAATCTGCCCATGGAGCCCCTGGTTCAGGCAAAGAGCACTTCTAGGAGTGTAGGCTGGGGAAAGCCCCAGCGGATTCGTTATTTTGTTAAGAAGGCACTTGTGACTGTGAAAGGGTGTCCTTGTCTGTTTTTCTGCTCCGAGATTAATGAAAGATCCCTATTTTTTACGGGTTAAACAAGAGATTGGAGCTTAATGACATGGAGTGGTGACATGCACTGGGTTCTTGAAGACAGGGTGAACATCATGCCACCAAAGCCTGCCTGTTAACTTGTTCATCTATCCATCAAAAATGTATCAAGAACCTTCAACGGACTAAGTGCTCTTGTAGGTAGCTGCAATCAAATGATAGACAAGGCAGATAAGATAGATATGGTGAAGTATGGTTCATGTCCCGGGGATGGAATAAAGCCGTGGAAGATCCCCCACAGCCAGTCCCTTTAGGGATGGAACTACAGAGAGCTGCATCCCTCAAGGTCACGTTCCCCACATTCAGGGGCTGGCCAGTGAAGGCAGCAAGGCCCAGCCCTATGTCCCGATTCAGGACAATTCTGTGGAGATAGCCAGCTAGAGCTCTCCTAGGCTTGCCAAGTCTTCGGTCGAGCTGCACCATAACTTGGCTTGGCTCCCCCTTCTGCACCATTCTACTCCTTTCCTTCTTTCTCTTTTTTATCTTTCTTTTGTTTCCCCTCCCCAGGCATCTTTCCTAAGACTGTCCATTGTAAACCTCCATAATCTGCTTGGAGCTTTGCTTGCTAGGCAACCCAACCTGCCCCGGGCACAGTCCCTCTTCATGGAGATTATAGGGTCGTGGGGAAGGAAAACACCAAACAAGTAAATGAACCAGAAAATGTCACACTGTGATAAGCATCAGATGGAAAGGAAAATGGGTTCCAGGACTGTGTCCAGGGGGAGATGCTATGGGTGCATTGGGAGGATTTTAAAAGGGACAAGAGCCCAATAAATGAAAATATACAGTATCACATCCTAGGTAGAGAGAAAGGGGAACACAAGAGTTCCAAGTTGGAAATGGGTTTGATAAGTGTGAGAGAAGGAAGACCAGCCTCTTGGCTAGCGCAGCGCGAACAGGAGGAAGCCACTGTAGGTTACTATCAGCTATGGGGGAGACAGACCATGAAGGTCACTGCCGATCTTGGCAGACATTTTGGATTTTATTTCAAGGGCAGTGAGTGATAGGGAACCCCTAGTCCTTGCCGGGTCTTTCTGTGACTTAGAAAAAGACATTCCTCTCTGAAGGAAAACAAATTTGATGCCCAGTTTAATTCTGATTTGGGCAGCTTCCGGTGTACTGGGAATGGTGGAAATGCAGAGGACTGGTGCTCGGGGGACAGGGAAATGGGAGAGGAGAACAGAATCGGGGATTAGAAGAGCATCAGCTCTCAAGGTTGGCCAGCAGCATCTAGTCTAGTTTACAAAGACAGTGATTCTATCATTCAAAGTCCTGTTGAATTCAATGGCCAGACAGGTACATCTAATTAAGAACTAAGTAAGCTGGGGATTTAGCTCAGTGGTTCAGGCATCTGCCTGCCAAGCACAAGCTCCCGGGTTCAATCCCCGGTAACCACATATGACAATGCTGGGTAAGGTGGCTCGTGCCTGTAATCCCAGCACTCAGGAGGCAGAGGCAAGAGGATTGCTGAGTTCAGGACCAGCCTTAGGACCAGTGAGATCCTGTCTCAGAAAACTGAAAAAAACAAAAACTAAGAACTAAGGAAAGACAATGTAGCAAGGATTACCTTCTTGATTCATTCTGGCTGTTCTGACATGCTCACTCACTCCTCAATATGGGGCCCGAATGTGTCCAATAGTGTGTTCACACCTTCCACATCCCACACCCAACTCTGCAAGTTCCAAGTTGTGTACCACAGCTGGGAAGGCTGTGTTTCAGCCCTGATATCAGACATGAACTGGGTTAGATGCCAATAAAGAGATCCAGCAGAAGTTGCTTAAGCAAGATAGATTTGTTTATCTCTCACATGAGAATCCAGACATATGAAGCAGAAAGACAGAAGGACCTAGGGCCTCCAACAATTATAGATCCAGTGCAAAGACACCAGAGTCTTCATATTTAGCAAGAGAGGGACAGGAGAAAGGAAAAAGGAATGCCCTGTGCATATTCTGACCTTTTAGAGAACTTTTTATTTTCATTCAGTCATTCTTTCATTTGAGACAGGGTCTTGCTTTGTAGTTCAGGCTGGCCCCAAGCTCACTATGTGGCCCAAGCTTGCCTTGAATTTACAGTAATCCTCCTGCTTCTGCCTCCCAAGTGCTGAGATTACAGAAATGAGACACCACACCCAGCATTGTTGTATGTGCTACGAGGGACTGAACTCAAGACCTTGTGCTTGCCAGGCTGACACTGGAACCACTGAGCTAACTCCTCAGCCATTAAAGAGTTTTTTAAAGAACTTTTCCATTTGTACTACTGATAACTTTTCCATTTACACTACTGATAATTTAGGCTCAGGTTTCAATCTTCTTAAGTTAGTTACATGTCTTCTCTGTAATTATGTCCTGAGACAAATATATTATTTTTAGTTAACCAAGTTTCTATTTTTATGATTATGAGAATAATGTTTACTCTGACTCCAAGCATGAAAGTTTCTTTTCTTATAAAGCTTTTTGTTTTTCCTAGAGTTTTGACTAGCTTTTTTTTTTTTTTTTTGCACTATTTACCATTGTTGTAGTTTTGCTCCTTGCCCACACCCCAGCTTTCTGAATCTGCATCATAGCAGGCATTCTCTCTTTCTTCCACATGGAAGCTTTTCTCCTAGTATCTTGTCTCTAAATCTGCACATAGCCACTGCCTTTGTAGGTTAGAGGCATTGTTTCCTGGATGCATCTTCTTTCCCAGTTTATTAGAACTTGTTTTTGTTCAAAATTTTCTCCTAGAGCAACAACCAAAGAGGTACATGTCTAAGCATCAGACATCCTGAGATAAATGAAATAATCTCCTGAAAGGATTCACTGCCTCACTGTGGGAATACATCTGAAGGAAGATAGGTAATGATACTTAATATATATACACTTAATATACATGATGTGAAACACTTAGCTAAGGTATGGGACTGTGTCTGAGTAGGAGCAAAGAAATATGTTTGTGGGGTCAGAGAAGGCTTCATGACAGAGATGATGCCAACTGTTGAAGAAGGCTGAGTGTTTGCTCATGGGGAAGTCGGGGAAGGAAATTCCAGGCAGAGGCAACAGTGTAGGCAAATGTTTGGGGTTTGAAAGACAAAGCCCGTCAGAGCAACTCTACATTCAGCAGTTCTAAAGCACACGGCATAGACTGTGACCCGAGGATGAAAGACCTAGTATGCTTTCCCAGTTCTAAACAACCCATTTATAAATTGATAAGCATGTCTGATTTGCAAGTTTGTGGTCTAAGCAGGTGTGTGCATGTGGTCAGCACATTCCCAAACCCAGACATTTCTACCCAAAAAATAAAGTCTCTTTAGTTTTAGCTGTAGGGCTTCAGTTCTAATGCAGACAGAGGAGGCAGCAGGATTTCTGTCAGGACTTGGTGTCTCTCAGTGACACACTGCTTGTGTTTTCTCAAGAGATAAAAGAATTTTCCTGGAACACATGAAAGAGTAATTGGTTTAATTAATTAGGATGCAAAATCTTTGGTGTTCCTATTGTGTTATGACATTATCAGAAAAATTTAAAATTCCTCTACTACTCCATGAATTGATGGCCTTAAAATGCTATTTCCTACTTTGAGGCATAATTTGCCTTGCCTTCAAAAGGCAGAGCTAGTCCAGCCCACAGAAAGTAAAGACCCATTCCTCCTTTTCTACCTTCCCTGATTATTCATTTGCTACGTATTTGCAACATTCTTCAGTGTGTCAAAAGGGACCAAAGCAGACATAACCTCACCTCCTAGACTCCTTCTGGCTCCACATCACAAGTCTCCTGAGTATTTTTACATTATTATTGGTTGAAACATATTTAAAATGTCTTTCTTCCCTAAATACACGTGTGAATAGCTTCCCTGTCTCCTTGCAGCGCCCACTTTATAGGAAGGAAGTAGCCAATTGAACAACTGTTTTATGGAGAAGCTCAGACTTTTGAAAAGCCACACCCATTAATATCAGAATACAGAACAAGGCACTTCATGTTCACTCTCCTTTTAAATTATTTTTCCTTTATCAATCAGGGTGTTTCCATGATTTTACTATAGAAGTTCTTGAAGAAGGGTGGAATCAGAGAAGAAAATGGCTGGTTGAACTGGCTGGAGGAACTGTGCGAAGGACGTACTTGTGCGATGGGTAGAGTAGGGTAACACTAATAAGGCTTTGACGTGTACACTTAAACTTAACTCAGAAATTTTGCTACAACGATTTGCGAAGTATTGAGTTCATTCATTCGTTTTTCCAGCTGCTATTGAATGAGCACTTGGTTAGAGGCCGGGCATTTGCCGGAAGGGAGAACAGATGGAGGGGGAGGCTACGCCCTCAGGGAGCTTACTAGATGAGAATTCCTTTGAACTTTCATGGCTAAATAGTGTGATCAGTGCTTGGGACAACCAGTTCTCACCTCCACTGTCCTCACATTTCAGAGTTGAGTTTCTACCCAAAATTACATCATCTTCAAATTAGTAAGTTATACTATTATTTTAAAAAGACTCTGCTCACTGGACACCTGGAGATGTTTTTCTTTGATTCCACCTAACTTTCTATGGTTTTTGTCACCAGCAATCCCACTAAGAGCTCTTGCTGCTTCTGGAAGAGTGTCAGCCATCCCAGGCTCTGTGTGTATGTGTGAGTGAGTGATATGCAAATTATAGGATGTATATGTAAATGAACTTATGCTTTCATACATATGTATGTATACATGTATTATATACAAATGTGCTTATATATGTGTGTTAGTGAGCTTTCTGTTACTGACAAAATATACAAGAAAATTCAACTTAAAATGAGGAAAGATTCATTTTGACTCCTGGTTCCAGTCCTTGCTGGCTCTGCCCTGTTGCTTTCACCCTCTGGTAGGACAGAGCATCACGGCAGGAAGAATGTGGTAGAGCAAAGCTCCCACCCTTACGGCAGCTGGGAAGCATAAAGAGTGTGCAGGGGCAGGTAGGGATACCAAGATGCCCTCACGGACACACATCCCCAGTAACCAACTTCCTCTCACTAGGGCTCATCTCCTAAAGTTTCTACCACCATCCAACAGCATCATCAGGTGGAGACATTTAACATCCAAACCATAACAATATGTATACACATGCTTACTTTTCTGTTATGTTCCTTTTTTCCCTTTATACTAGAAGAAATGCAATGTTGACAAAGAAATGAAAACAAAACTGTGTCAGACTCTGGATGGTGAATGACAGGCATTTCACAATCCAAGCAGGGTGCTACCATAATGGTTTCAACTCTGAGGCAAGGCAGGGACCGCCCTTTGCAGGTGAGTGATATTATATAGTTCTGAGCATCGGGCTATTGCACTTGACCCAAATCTCCATATAGTGGGGGAGAAAATATCTGCATGGGGGAGAAATCTGCCCCAGTGGTCAAATCCTCTATGGGCCTCAGTGGTCTTCTGGAAGCCATTGTCAGTGAGTCTTATTCCACTCCTTCCCTGGTGCAATACCTTGTATCCCAGGAGAATGAGTGCGGATGATGTAGGGCTGTCTTCCGGGCAGGTGCTTCTCAATCTTAGCATCTTAGACAACTGTAGGAGCTCCCAGCAATCTTTTGTCAGCATCTTACCTGCATAACACCTCATCCAATTGGCACAGGTAGGGCCCAGCACTGGGATGGTGAAATGTGATTTAGTGTCAGATATAAAAAATGGCAAGTTCTTTTTTTGCAGAGGTGGAATTTTGGAGCGAAGGGACTGGAGGTGCTGGCTGGGCAATCTCCCCTCCAGCCTGCAGCCCCAGCAGCTGGCAGCATGCTGCACAGACTGTGGAAATGGGGTAAAATAAGCTTCGCAGAATGCAAAGCAGGCAGTCTAATCTTTCTGGGTTCCAGTGCCAGAGCAGAAGGTCTCAAAACCACAGGGTGGGGGGCAAGATCATTTGTGGACACTAAAAGCCAAAGGACAAGAGGACTCTGTTTGAGCAGACTAATTTATAAGAAAAATATCAGAAGCAAAAGGCACACATGGGAATATTGTTATTGGAAAGAGCATTTGGTGAAAGAATTTTTATAAATGGAAACTGCTTCGCATTCAGCTCATATTTAAAACACAAGCACATGGGTGGCAGGAGGGAGGCTAACAGCTGTGCGCAGATATTTTCTTGAAAAGATGAACACCCAGCCTCATTCAGCTGTCCGCCCTGTGTGGGTCCTATTTACTTTGGGAACTGCTGGCTTTGTCCCCTGAGGCCACAGTGACCCAGAAAGCATGATAAAACCCAAGAGCTACTGAAGAGTTCTCCCTCTGCAGAGATACATTCCCCCAGACAATTCAAGAAAAACTCTTCTTGGAAATGAAGATGAGAAATGGAGACAAACTAAGTATGTGTGAGAGGAAAAAAAA